>PYAF01000964.1:53735-75823 GCA_007407185.1 Glycine tomentella | reverse complement strand
CTTGGAATCAAGGAGATTGAAGGAAGCAAGTTTTGATATTTTACATGCCCAATCATTTGATGGCATTTGTAAATTCTTGCTCAAGCTTTGGTTCAAGTAGTTAAAGCCTCTTAATCCTCACTTATCTTGATTGATTCATGCATTCATACATACATTAGAACATGATTAATCATATGGTAATAATCATTTAGAGGTTAAGACAAAAAGGCAATTAGATTTTATAGAAATATTGTTTTGCACTGTTTTAATTGATTACCCTTGTGATTTAATCAATTAAATGCATATGAACAAGACTGCATATTGCCTTATGAACATTTTAATCGATTACCATTGATTCGTAATCGATTAAATAAGCCTTACACTGAAATAGACGTGCTCTGTGATAATCGATTATATCACGGAATAATCGATTATCCGAGTCTCTGCATAACTCATAAAAGTTGTTCCATCTAGTTTAATCGACTACCAAATTATTGTAATCGATACAATAAGCATTGATAGGTTTTTTACACTTCCTGTGATAATCGATTATTTGGGAATTTAATCAATTATCCTTGTGTATCAGGAATCACAGGTCTCCTGGAATAATCGATTACAAGGTGACTTAATCGATTATTTTGTTCTTGACATTTTTCCAGAAACTTGATGAACACTTTAATTGATTATCTGGTTAAAATAATCGATTACATAAGTAAAAATAATCGATTACATTGACTAAATAATCGATTACAGTTAGTTATATCAATTTTTTTATAAATAGAACAGCTTGCACTGAGTTTAGAAGAAGAGATTTTTTGTAAGGTTTTCATGCATACACTTAGATAATCACTTTCAAGAGATCATAAAACAGAAAAGAAGAGGGAGATTAGAAAATCAAAAAGAGTTTAAAAGTCATGGAGATTTTCATGTTGTGGAGTCATTTTCTACATGAAGCATATATGTGATCAAGCTTTCAGATTAAAGAATTCATCAAGAAAGATCATGTGCATACATTCTCAGTCTGGTTAGATCATTGATGTTATTGAATTCACTGAGGAATGAGAGGTGATATCTTTCTTGAACTATAAGCTTGGTTGTTGTTGTTATTTGTGTTGTATTTGTTGTTGATTGATCATATAACAAATAACAGTCTTTAAAGCTTTTCTAGATAGGTTTCTAGTGGGAAGAACAGAGAAGGGATCTCTGGTTCTAGATCTTTTGAAAAGTCTATAGGTTTAGATTTTGAATTTTACCTAGGGAGGGTAAAAGAGATCTATGTAAGCTTGTAAGGATATTATATTTGTTATAGGTATAACTCTAATCATGGTTTTATTAGAAGGAAACTGGATGTGGCCTCCAGGGTTGAGAGGTGAACCAGTATAAATCTTGTGTGTTTGAATATTTCTATTTATCTTCATATTATTCTTGAAGTATTAAGTTTTTGTTCATATGACAAGATTGGTAACAACACATGAGTGGTTTGATTGATTAAGGTGTAAGCATTTGTGAAGTTAAGGTGAAGGAAAATTGTTTTCTAAATTGTTTTTAAAAGATACGATCCTTCTTGAAAGGCTTCCACTGTAGCAATTTTGAAAGGAATTTTAAAAAACTCTGAGGTAAAACCAATTCACCCCCCTCTTGGTTATTTGCATAAGTGTTCATTGTATTTTCAATTGGCATCAAGAGCTGGTTCTTGTAATTTGCTCAAGATCTTTTCAAAATCCTTGAAAATGAATACTAATCAAATAACTTTCAAAGAGGGAGCCTCATTGAACAGACTACCTTTATTTGAAGGGGAATATTTCAACTTTTGGAAGAACAGAATGCAAATCTTTATTCCAATCAAATGACCCGGGTGCTTGGAATTGTATTGAGAAAGGTCCTTACATTCCAACCAAGATTGTTGATGGCAAAACAATACCAAAAGAATGGGATGAAATGTCAGAAATAGAAAAGAAAATGGTTCAATATGATTTTAAAGCAAAAAATATGATCACTTCTGCTTTATCTTCCGATGAATTTTTCAGGACTATTAAGTGCAAGAGTGCCAAAGAAATGTGAGAATTACTTGAGGTTACACATGAAGGAACTGATGATGTGAGAAGATCTAGGAAGCACACTCTCATTCCTGAATATGAAATGTTCAAGATGAGAGAGGATGAGAACATCTCACAGCTTCAAACAAGATTTACCCACATTGTGAATCACTTGCTTGGACTTGGAAAAACCTTTGATGTAGAAGAGCTGAATATCAAAATTCTCAAATGTCTAACAAGGGATTGGCAACCTAAAGTCACAGCCATAAAAGAATCAAAGGATCTATCACAAATGTCTATGGCAGCTATGTTTGGTAAGCTTTTAGAATATGAGCTTGAATTATCTCAACTAACAAATGGTGAAGATGCAGATAAAAAGCACAAGAGCCATTGCACTAAAAGCTGCACCTTCAAAGATAGAAAAAGATGATAGTTCAAGTGAAGAAGAAGATGATGAGAATATGAATCTCATTGTAAGAAAGTTTTCCAAGTTTCTAAGGAAGAACAAGGGCAGAAAGAAACCATTTCAAAAGAAAAGGAATGACAACACCAACAAGATCAACAACTCCTCCTTAATCACTTGCTTTGAATGTGGAAAGCAAGGTCATATAAAATCAGATTGTCCCTCATTATCAAAGAAGCCACAAGTTGAGAAGAGATCTAGAAGGGAAGGAAAGCCTAGAAAGGCTTACATTTCTTGGGAGGATAATGAATCAACAAGTTCTGAATCCTCTTCAGAAAAAGAAGTAGAAGCTCATCTATGCGTCACATCCACCATAAATGAACAAGATGAATCATCAAGTACAAAATCTGAGGTAAATTTTGAATTTGAAGATGTTGTAGATGCATTTCATGATATGCATTTAGAAGCTTAAAAGCTAGCAAAAGCAAACAACAAGCTTAAGAGTGATCTAAGATGGCATGTATCCAAACTTGCTGAATTGCAAGAAGAGCTTTGTAAATTGAATGAAGATTCATGATAAGCTTCTCTCAAGTTACAAAGAGAAAGGATGTACATGTTCCTTAGCTAACTCTAAGGTTGATGAATATGATGAATTGCAAAAAGAATTTGATGATTATAAGCTGAGTAAAGGAAAAGAAAACATGTGCTTACAAACTGAAAATAGCTATTTGGTTGATTTGCTGAGAAAATATTACAAAGGCAAATGCAACTTAGTTGAGTTACTAATTGTGAAAAAATTTGCTGTGATACTTATGGTTTGGGATATAAACATGGAGCTAGAACCCAAAACAAGCTTGTCTTTGTACCACCAAAACATAAATATCACATGCAACACAATCAATCAAATAACTACAATAGATTTACTCAAGCTAGAACATCAAAATCTATTACTTGCAATTATTGTATGCTTAACATATCATACAAGTGCTTTGCTAAAAGATTTTATGTTCCTAATGATGAATGTATATGGGTTGAGAAAAGAAAGAAAGCAACTAACCCCTTTGGACCCAACTTAAATTGGGGACCCTACTTCTCTCTTTAAATTGATTTCTGCAGGTGTGTCTAAGAGCAAAATCTTCAATTTGGTACCTAGATAGTGGATGCTCTAGACACATGACAGGAGACATATCCATGCTAACAGATGTTATACTTGAAGAAAAACGATATGTTACATATGGGGACAACAATAAAGGCAAAATAATTGGGCAAGAAAATATTGTAGACAGCTTGTCTACAAAAATCAAGGATGTGCTTTATGTTGAAGGGCTGAAACACAATTTACTTAGTATAAGTCAATTGTGTGATAAAGGATTCAAAGTTACCTTCAACAAAGAGACTTGCTTGATACATGATGGTAAAGATGGCAAAGTGGCACACATTAGTAAGAGAAAGGGTAATATCTATGTCTTGTCTATTGACCATGCATTCATACATAAAACTGATTGCTTGATGAGTAAAATGAATGAAACATGGCTTTGGCATAGAAGAACATCACATATAAACATGCATCATCTCAGCAAGTTAATTAGGAAAGACTTAGTAATTGGTCTACCTAAGCTTAAGTTTGAAAAGAACAAAATTTGTGAAGCATGTCAAAGAGGGAAGCAAACTAAAAACTCTTTTCAAAGTAAGAATATGATTTCTACTTCTAGACCTCTTGAGTTGCTTCACATGGACTTATTTGGCCCTTCAAGAACCATGAGCTTAAGAGGAAATTATTATGGACTTGTTATAGTGGATGATTACTCTAGATACACTTGGACATTGTTCTTAAGATCCAAAAGCCAAGCATTCTCAGCTTTTAAGAAACTTGCCAAGTTAATTCAAAATGAAAAGGGCTGTAATATTGTTTCAATTAGGAGTGACCATGGTGGTGAATTCCAAAATGAACACTTTGAAAAATTCTGTGAAGATTTTGGAATTAATCACAATTTTTTAGCTCCAAGAACACCACAACAAAATGGTGTTGTCGAGAGGAAAAACAGATCACTTGAAGAAGGAGCAAGGACTCTTCTAAATGAAACAAAATTACCTAAGCATTTTTGGCCAGATGCTGTGAGCACAGTTTGTTATACTCTTAATAGGATTCTCATAAGGCCTTCTTGGTAAATTTGACTCAAAATCTGATGAGGCTATATTTCTTGGGTATTCCTTGCAAAGTAAGGCTTATAGGGTCTTTAACAAGAGAACTTTGTGTGTTGCAGAATCTATACACATTGTATGTGATGAAACTAACCCTTCTCAAGAAGAAGTTTTGAGTGATAATGATGCAGAAAACAAAGAAGCATTTTGAAATGTCTACAACCATTAGAAGAAGCATTTTGATGTAATGTCTACAACCATTAGATATTAGGTTTCCAAAATCTTCCTTGCAATGAAACTCAATCTTCAAGCAAACTCCAAGAAATGGAGAATTCTGCACTTTCACAAAATTTGGGGCTTTTTAAGAGATTTCTAATTTATAGAAATGGATTGTGGAAGAAGGATATGAATGAATTGGAATGATACCATGGAATAGGAATTCCAATAAGTCTTGCAAGAATCACCACAATAGCAGAGAAGCCATTGATAAGAAACAAGAAGGTTCTTGAATAAGAACAAGAGAGAAACCCTCTCAACAATTTCAGAATTGTATTTCATGAATCCAAAAGTTGTTACAAACAGTTTTGGTGTGATTTATATAGCCCACGAAATTACAAGCTAAATGAACCTAAATGTAAGTAAAATCCAAATTGAAATGAAGCCCAAATGTAGCTTGTAGTGCAAGCGTTCTTCAAAACGACCTTTGGCTTCGCAAAATCGTGTTTCTACATAATTTTCTGGTTTAATCGAGTATTTCGACCATGTAATCAATTATTTAACTTAAATAATCAATTACTTGGCTTGGTAATCGATTATTTTGTTCAAATCCTTCCTGGAAACTGATTTATGACCAAAATAATCGATTAATTCGACATGTAATAAATTAAAACAGAGATATTTTCATTTTTCAGGCTGATTTAATCTATTACAAGATGCTTGTAATTGATTACAGGTATCAGAAAGATGCTTTGAATCTGTTACAGGATGCTTGTAATCGATTACAGGTATCAGAAAGATGCTTTTAATCTGTTACAAGATGCTTTTAATCTGTTAAAACAGACAACACTCCTTGTGCGTTTCCTTTACTTTTGTGGGCTTCTTTTTGGCTTCTTCTTGCTTTTCCAAGAGATACAAGTTAGATTGGTTATGATCTTGAAGTGCTTGAGTCCTAGCTCTTTAGCTTGCATTGATCATCCATCATTCCCTCATTCTTCAGAGAAACTTGTCCCCAAGTTTACATCCTCAGTTGTAGTTTGCAACTCAAGATTCTCTAGAGGGAATTTATCCTTCCACTTATGCTTAATGGCTTGTTTAGCATTTTGTTCCATTTTCCTCTCCACAAAGGGCTTCACTTGTTCATACAATTGCTCCACATAAGAAGCTTTAGACAAAACATCATGATTAATCAAAGAAGAAGTATTAGGCAAAGGCAATAAATCAAAAGGAATTAAAGGATTAAAGCCATAAACAATTTCAAAAGGAGACAAGGAAGTAGTCTTGTGAACTACTCTATTATAAGCAAACTCAATGTGAGGTAGACACTCCTCCCAAGTCCTTAAATTTCCCTTGATGTACCACTTAGCATGTCTCTTATTGAGTGCGCCTTGACTATTCGAATAATCAATAGACCCATGATCACTATGGAACACAAATTTCTTTGGTAAAAGATAATGTTGCCAAGTTTTCAAGACTCTATCAAATGCATACAACTCTTTGTCCTAAGTGGAATAGTTTAGACATGCACCCTTTAATTTCTCACTAAAATAAGCAATAGGATGTTTATCATGAATCAAAACCCCTCCAATGCTTATATTAGATGCATCAAATTTCAATTCAAAAGAAGCATTAAAATTATGTAATGTAAGAATAAGTGCAAAAGACAATTTATCATTCAAAGTTTGGAAAGCAATTTCATGTTCTTGCTTCCGAAAGATTGCATATTCCTCCAAAAGAGATGGCATCACTTTGAGCACATTTCCTCCTTCCCTTTCAACATGTAAACAAAGAGAGTTAGGAATCACATAACAAAGAGGTTGTTTGTC
Organism: Glycine tomentella; assembly: GCA_007407185.1. Lineage (NCBI taxonomy): Eukaryota > Viridiplantae > Streptophyta > Magnoliopsida > Fabales > Fabaceae > Glycine > Glycine tomentella. The sequence continues at coordinate 69,221 of PYAF01000964.1, read as the reverse complement.
CAATAACACTATCTTGATTTCATTTTCACTCAAGAACAAGCTCTCTTTAATGTCAATAATTTTTTTACTCTCATTTTCCTTCTCTTTGCTTTTCTTCTCATTTGTTTCTCTCTTTGGTAGCTCACTATTCTTTTCTTTTGTAGGTGCAATATTTTTTTCCAGCTCTTGCATTCTTTTTTCCATCAAGAGATCATCACCCTCTTTGGTCTCCACTAATGTAAGTTCTTCCTCCTTTTCTCTTGAAGAACTTGTTGAGTCACTTGAAGACTCACTCTTTATGCCTCCCTCCTCAAGCAAAATCATGGTTCTCTTGTTAGGACATTGAGAAGCAATGTGACCTCTACCAAGGCACTCCAAACACTTGATATTGCTTGATCTTGTTGGAGTAAGATCCCTAATTTTTTTTTCTTGAGCTTTCCACCTTTTCTTCCTTATGTTTCATATGAGAAACCTCCATTTTCGGCTTGTCCTTCCAGCTAGAAGTTGCAGCCCCTTTTGTCTTGGAAAAAGAATCTTTTCTCAATTTTAGTTGTTGCTCAACCATTTGAGTTTTGTTGACTTCTCTTCTATCATTATTTTCTCTCCTCTCCTTTCTCTCACTCTTATCATCATAATAATGTCTTCCATGAGAGGAATCATACTCACTCACCCTCCTATTACTATGAGGCTTTCTTTCCACACTTCTTTTTGGACTACTCCTTCTTTGAGTCCTCGTTATCAACTCGTCAAATTTTGCATGTAGGTGAGTTGTTAATTTATCCATTTGTTTTGTCATAGCTTTCAACAACCTAATGTTACTAGGTGACAAAACTTCATCTCTACTTAAACTCATCCTTCAAAAAAATGGTTAGTAAAACACAAGTATATAATAAAATTCTCACCACTATCTAAGTGTTTGCCACTCTCTAAGTGTTTGCACACTTTCTTGCCTTTTTCCACTCTTATTCCTCTCTATAGTTCTTAAGCAAAAACTTCTAATCAAATCAAGCTTCTTTACTATAGTGAAATAGGAAATGATTCTAGGCAAGACTCAAGAGTCCAAGAACAAGAAAACTCTAAGACAAAACCTTGGAAATTTAAGAGACAAGCAATAAAAAGAATTTTTTTTTTTAGAAAAGCACAACTCTAATTGGAATTTATGAGACAACTCAAGGAATACTATAGGTTGTACCACAATGCACAAGAAGGATATGCCAAGTAAATTCAATTGCTAGAAGCCAAATTTTATCCAATTTGCATGTTATACAAGTTCATTTGATTTTGTTGTTCAAAGGAAACTTTTTTTGGAACTTGTAATTTGTAACACCCCGGACGTGTTATCATTAATAATATCACAAGCGCGCTATCAGCGTTATCTGAACGCAGTGCGGAAGCGATAGAATCGTTTTCTTGATTACATTATGCATGGAATATAAAACACACAACAAACATCAATACCAAGCCCCTGAGATCCAGTTACCTCAAACATAGAAATATAGGCAGATACAAAACTCAGAAAACTAAACAGAGATACTAGGAGGAAACATAAACTCAGATACATCACATAATCTGTACACATATACATACAACTCATAAGTTCTACCACATCTGTGGTTATACAATTACATATGTACAGACAACGGGTGTACACTCACACCCTATACATATACAGAAAATAGGACAGAGATCAAAATAAAAGCTCTTCTAATCTTCATCTGCAGCCCCTAACCACTCTAGCATACTCAGCTCGGGCCTCCTGCCCTGTGGTAGCTTCTCTCATCTAGAAGTACCTGAAAACCACAAACCCCACACAGGGTGAGACAAACGTCTCAGTAAGCTCAGGGTTCTGGGAGATCTTCCCTTACCCTGGTTCACCACCAAGCACAAACACTTACAGATAACAGAGCTAAGGACTTCATCCCAGCTCACAACATAAAGCCTAGGACCTTAGCGTAGCTTTCACACAATCCCAGCTGTCTGGTAATCAACGGATGCTCTCAGCATCAGAGGTCTCTTACCTCATACTGGCTCTCAAGCCATCTCAGACTAGTCTCACAGAGGTACCTATCATAGTGTCTCTCACTAGACACTTTCCATATCAGAGAGGCACCGCCTCTTTATCACACAAACATTGCCTGAATCCACCATTCAGGACTTCACCACTTTGCCTGAGGAGCTCCTCAACTCAGGACTTCACAACACATGCCTGGGAATAGCCTTCCGGGACATCACAATCACTTGCCTGGGAATAGCCGTCCAGGACTTTCATAACACATGCCTGGGAATAGCCGTCCAGGACTTTCCACAACACGTGCCTGAGAGAGATCATCCCACACTGGGGGCACTCCATCCCTCAGGACTTTCCTCTGCCTAGGAGAGATCATCTCACAACGGAGGCACTCTATCCCCTAGGACTTCCAATCCAACGCCTGAGAGGGATCATCTCACACCGGAGGCACTCAACCCCTCAGGGCTTCACATCACATGCCTGAGAGAGATCATCTCACACAGGAGGCACTCAATCCCTCAGGACTTTCCACTGCCTAGGAGAGATCATCTCACGACGGAGGCACTCTATCCCCTAAGACTTCCCATCAGCTGCCTGAGAGAGATCAACTCACACAGGAGGCACTCATCCCTCAAGACTTCCAAGTCACATGCCCGAGAGAGATCATCTCACGACGGAGGCACTCAATCCCTCGGGACTTCCAGTCCACTGCCTGAGAGAGATCATCCCAGCCCGGGGCACTCATCTCTCAGGACTTCACAACACTAGCCTGGGAAAAACCCTCCAGGCTTATCAATATCTCTGCCTAAGGAGGAACATCCTTACAGGGCAATCCAACCTTAGGACTTAAGGCGGAGAGCAGTGGCACCTCCCAAGGAATCTCAGCTATTCCAGGGAGTCCTCAAACTCTTCCTCTGGCTAGGGAACCTCGACTAGCCCGATACTAGTCCAGTATCCTATAGATTCCATCACCTGCAATCTCAGGTGCATCATCACCCTCACACTATCTCAGTGTCTATCCTAGGGTTCATCATACATTCACATTTCTGGAACGGTCTGAGTATCACTCCAAGTACCGTTCATCTAGCCTTTAAGGCTTTAACACACATAATCATCAAGATAGGCCACTTAGGCCTTTCAATCCATAGCATGCCCATAAACAAATACAAAACAAACATGGCATGCATCAATCACCCACTTGGGTGGTAAACGAGTGAAAGGGACTAATTCCCAGAGCGATGAGCTTATCTGATAGCTATGCCTGCAACACCAGTTTCTTGAACAATGGTCTGGTCCTCTGACACCTCGTGTCAAGCCCTATCAAGGCAACCAACCATATATCACAGACCATTCAAGCATATAAACATAACCAGCTCATCAAGCAGTCCTCAACTGCCTCAGAGAAAGGAACCTCAGTCCTTTCTATCAACTCAGGTTATATAACCTAAGGTTCCTCAGGCTCATCCCTCAACAAGCCTTTCCATAGACCCTCAGTGGTCTATCTCAGCTCAACCATGGCCTCAGAGTCATCCTAGACTCACAGCTAGCCATTCACAAGGAGCTTAGAGTTCACACAACCCAAAACCTCAGGGTTTCTCAGGGCTTGAACGGTTCACATCACAGGACACCGTTACCATGGCCTCTCAGGCACAACAAGCCCATCACTAAGGCTCTTGCATGTCTCAGTCAAATGACTCAGTCCAAGTCACACATGCATAACCTAGAGCCAAAACCAAAGTTGTCCAAATCACAAATTGAAAGCTAATCCTTCCTCCTCACATGATTCTAAACACATCTCCCAACTGGACCCAGAGCTAATTCTAGCTCCACCAAAAGTGGGTCACTATTCATCAAAACCCCCAAATCCAAAATCAACCGGAGAAACTCGAGTTCCTTACCTCAGAAACGAAAAGGAAGGCCTCTGGGCTACTCTCCCAAGCCTTGGTGTCAAAGAACCACCGCCGTTCCTCGTCAAACTCGAGCTCTCTGCAGCCTCTCTCAGAGGATGAGTTTCTCTGGGTTTCAAAGGTTATGGAGGAAGGATTCTCGCTCTCACTCGTGTTTGAGGTGATATAAAGGGTTTAGGAGGTGTTTAGGGTCACATAGCAAGGTCATGGAAGCTTGGAGGCCTCTCCCATGGAGGTTAGGGTGCTGAGGAAGAAGAAGAAGAGAGAAAATGCTGAGATTTTCGTGTTTTGGGCCTTTTTATAGGCCCTAACGTGACTCCCACGCTCCCAGTGTGGCCTCCCACGCTCCAGGCGTGGCACTCCAGTGGAAATCAGCTTTCTGGAGCACTTCCCACGCTCCAGGTGTGGGAAATCAGCTTTCTGGAGCACTTCCCACGCTACCAGCGTGGCTCACAGCAAAACCCCAAAATTTGTCCTCTTTTTCAGCAACAAGGGTTATTAGAGCGCCAAACTCGCTCTGATGCTTGCGCCGTTCGCGTCATGACTTAGGGTTATTATATAATTTTGTAACTTTGCTTCTAGATTCTGTTTTTCTTTCACCTTTTCCAGCCACTACTCAATAATGTATTTGGCTGTAACAATATGATACTAATTGATGTATTTTCTTTTTGCTTATACTTTTCTTTTGCACAAGTTCACAAATTCCTAAAGAAATTCAATGAATCACTAAAATATGATGTATAACAATTGTAAAATTTGTTTCTAACAACTCAATTCAGTTTAGGCATGAGAGTAGAATCAAAACAAGTGGTCATACAACACAAAAAACACTACAAACAAAAATTGACAAGAATCAAGACTAGAAAATTAGGAAAATATCAAGAAAAATGAAGAACATGAAATGACATGGAACTTGAAGAACACACTAAGGTTTTGTGCCTGAACACACAACAAGTCCAAACCACCAAGAATCAGAAGAAAACAACAAGAAACAAAGAATTGAAATGGAATTTTCGTTTTTGGTGTGCATATTTTTACCTTTGAAGAACTTCTAAAACTGAACTTGAAGAAGAATTCCACAAGGATTAGGCTCTAGATACCACATGATGTAATGTCTACAACCATTAGACATTAGGTTTCCCAAATCTTCCTTGCAATGAAACTCAATCTTCAAGCAAACTCCAAGAAATGGAGAATTCTGCACTTTCACAAAACCTGGGGCTTTTTAAGAGATTTCTAATTTATAGAAATGTATTGTGGAAGAAGGATAGGAATTAATTGGAATGACACCATGGAATAGGAATTCCAATAAGTCTTGCAAGAATCACCATAATAGCAAAGAAGCCATTGAAAAGAAACAAGAAGGTTCTTGAATAAGAACAAGAGAGAAACCCTCTCAACAATTTCATAATTGTATTTGATGAATCCAAAAGTTGTTACAAACAGTTTTGGTGTGGTTTATATAGCCCATAAAATTACAAGCTAAATGACCCTAAATGTAAGTAAAATCCAAATTGAAATGAAGCCCAAATGTAGCTTGTAGTGCAAACGTTCTTCAAAACGACCTTTGGCTTCACAAAATCGTGTTTCTGCATAATTTTCTGGTTTAATCGATTATTTCGACCATGTAATCGATTATTTAACCTAAATAATCAATTACTTGGCTTGGTAATCGATTATTTTGCTCAAATCCTTCTTGGAAACTGATTTATGACCAAAATAATCGATTAATTAGACATGTAATCGATTAAAACAGAGATATTTTCATTTTTCAGGCTGATTTAATCGATTACAGGATGCTTGTAATCGATTACAGGTATCAGAAAGATGCTTTTAATCTGTTACAGGATGCTTGTAATCGATTACAGGTATCGGAAAGATGCTTTTAATCTGTTAAAACAGACAACACTCCTTGTGTGTTTCCTTTACTTTTGTGGGCTTTTTTTTTGCTTCTTCTTGCTTTTCCAAGAGATAAAAGTTAGATTGGATATGATCTTAAAGTGCTTGAGTCCTAGCTCTTTAGCTTGCATTGATCGTCCATCACATTTGAAGATACAAATCATGAAGCAGCCACACAAAGACACAAAGATTGGAGAACCACAAGAGACTTATCTTTGGACTACGTAATTGATGATGTGTCAAAGGGAGTATCAACTAGATCTTCTTTAAGAAATCTTTGTTGCACTATGACTTTTGTATCACAAATAGAACCTAATAACATTAAACAAGCCTTATTAGATGAACATTGGTTAATTGCTATGCATGAGGAATTAAATCAGTTTAAAAGAAATAATGTTTGGAAACTAGTACCTAGACCGACTCACACACCTATTGGCACTAAGTGGGTTTTGGGAACAAGCTGGATGAAAGTGGCATCATAATAAGAAACAAAGCTAGATTGGTTGCAAAGGGTTACAACCAAGAGGAAGGCATTGATTATGATGAAAATTATGCTCCAATTGCTAGGCTATAGGCCATAAGATTACTCCTTGCATATGCATGTATGATGAATTTTAAATTGTTTCAAATGGATGTGAAAAGTGCATTTCTTAATGGTTATATTCATGAAGAAATATATGTTGACCAACCTCCTGGTTTTGTAGATCATCAATATCCTAACCATGTGCACAGATTAAGAAAAGCATTATACGGATTGAAACAAGCTCCAAGATCTTGGTATGAGAGGTTGAGTAAATTCTTGCTTGATCAATCATTCACAAGAGGTGAAGTGGATAAAACTTTTTTTTTTCAAAAGGAAAAACAAAGATATACTTATGGTACAAATCTATGTTGATGATATTATTTTTGGTTCTACTAATCATTCCTTGTGTAAAGAATGTACAGCCAATATGCAAAATGAATTCGAAATGCCGATGATGGGAGAGCTTACATTCTTTCTTGGACTTCAAGTCAAACAATTGAAGAATGGAACCTTCCTAAGCCAATCAAAGTATTGTATGGAAATGCTAAAGAAGTTTGATATGGAAAGTTGTAAAGCTGCAACAACTCCTATGGGAACTTCCACCTATCTAGATTCATATTAAAAAGGAAAAAAGTGTTGATGAGTCAAAGTATAGAGGAATGATAGGATCATTGCTTTATCTCACAGCAAGTAGACCTGACATTATGTTAAGTGTTTGCTTATATGCTAGATATCAAGCTAATCCTAAAGAATCTCATCAAACAACAGTGAAAAGAATTTTCAAGTATCTAAAGTCTACTCCAAAAGTTAGACTTTGGTATCCAAAAGGTACAACAATCAATTTAATTGGTTACTCTGACTCTAATTTTGCAGGATGCAAATTGGATAGAAAGAGCACAAGTGGAACTTGTCATCCATTAGGAAGCTCTTTAATTTCTTGGCATTGCAAAATAACAATCTTGTGTAGCCTTGTCAACAGCTAAAGCTGAGTATATATCAGCTGGAAGTTGTTGTGCTCAAAGTTTATGGTTGAAGCAACAACTCCAAGATTTTGGTGTAGAACTTCAACAAATTCCACTACTATGTGACAACACAAGTGCTATAAATATCTCCAAGAATCCAATCATGCATTCCAGGACAAAGCACATATAAATAAAGCATCATTTCATCAGAGATCATCTACAAAAAGGTAACATTAAAATTGAGTTTGTTGATAGAAAGAATAAATTGGCTGATATTTTTACTAAACCTTTGGATAGGGATAGATTCTTTACATTAAGAAATATGCTTGGAATTTTGGATGAATCTAGTGCATGTTGATTGATATTCCTATGATTACATTCTTTGTTTATGAATGATTTAGACATTACATGTATAATTGCAACTCAAGTTGGTTTGAAGATTACATATGGTTTGCTGCATAAAAGTCGGCATTTGGTGTATAAAAGCTGCAATAATTGATTACCTTAAAGCTCTAATCGATTATTTGCTCATTTTGTGTTCTTTAAAAACAAGTCAAAGCTGTTGTAATCGATTACTTCATCGAATTAATCGATTATTCTCACTTCGAGTTCCAGAAAATTCATGTTCACTCTGGAATAATCGATTAAATCGACCATTTAATTGGTTACATGAAGTCACTGAGTTTTTTCAAAATTTTGGACTACTCTGGAATAATCGATTACTATATCAAAATAATCAATTATTCTAATCCTGCTTGTCTGAGATTTCCATCTCACTCTGTGTTAATCGATTAAATCATATTATAATCGATTACACGTCTTCTTCTACATGTCATATGCTCTGATATAATTGATTACATAAAATTTTAATCGATTACATCATTTCTGAACTATGATATTTCAAGTGAAATAATCGATTACCATATCGGAATAATTGATTATTTCAGTGGTTACTGTAGAATCTGATAGTTTTTGAAACTGCCCAGCTGCTTTTAAGCACAATTTGATGCAATCAAAGCCATTATGTGAGTGATTAAGGCCACAACAACTATATTTTTCTTATTTTTAACTGGCTACATACTTCAAATTTCCTATAAATAGTGAATTTGTGAAATTAAAATCTCACACCTCAAACTCTGTTTTCTCATTCTCTGAAATTCTCTTATTCTCTTAGTTCTTTTCATTTTCAATCTTCAAATTTGTATCCTCACATGTCTACATCCAAAAAGGTCAAAACATCCAAAAGAAAAGCTCAAGGCCAGCATTCTAACCCTGTTACAAATAGGCTTGATCATTGGTTTTCCAATGAAGTAGATAAAATGAACTATTTGCAGTTCAATGCTACCAAACTCCTCTGTCCATCCAAATTTCCGAGTCTTGCTTGGTTTACCCAAGAAGGTTTTCAGTTTCCACAATTGCTTGAACAACAAGGTCTTACCAAATTTTTAGAAATGAAAGGCACTTTCTATCCTGACCTTGTCAAAGTCTTCTATTATTGTTTGTTTTTTCATATGCTCTGTATTTCCCTCTAATGATTAATGAATTTCACCTATTTCCTTTTCTATTCTTATCTACTTCTATATTTTTTTAATTTGGTATGCCAAATAGGGGGAGTAGATAATAGATGGATGATGATGATGATTAATTGATAAATGATTAAAAGGGAATAAAAATGAATGTTTAATTCAGGGGGAGCTATGAATCTATGAATCTATAAATGAATAAGCTAAGATTGAATGTCTGAATGCTATGAATGATGAATTTGTTTAAGCATCAATCAAGTTATGGATATAATACTTGGTCTTTGCAAGAGTTGAGAAAATTTTAGGATAAACATCTCTTCCTAAAGAGGCATGATCCATCAATGAAGTATTTGGCATGCTCAAATCAAAAAGGGGGAGATTGTTAGCACTGAGGAAGATGAATACTTGGAATCAAGGAGATTGAAGGAAGCAAGTTTTGATATTTTACATCCCCAATCATTTGATGGCATTTGTAAATTCTTGCTCAAGCTTTGGTTCAAGTAGTTAAAGCCTCTTAATCCTCACTTATCATGATTGATTCATGCATTCATACATACATTAGAACATGATTAATCATATGGTAATAATCATTTAAAGGTTAAGTCAAAAAGGCAATTAGATTTTTTAGAAATACTGTTTTGCATTGTTTTAATCGATTACCCTTGTGATTTAATCGATTAAATGCATATGAACAGAACTGCATATTGCCTTATGAACATTTTAATCGATTACCATTGATTCGTAATCGATTAAATAAGCCTTACACTAAAATAGGTGTGTTCTGTGATAATCGATTATATCATGGAATAATCGATTATCTGAGTCTCTGCATAACTCATAAAAGTTGTTTCATCTGGTTTAATCGATTACCAGATTATTGTAATCGATTAAATAAGCTTTGATAGGTTTTTTACACTTCCTGTGATAATCGATTATTTGGGAATTTAATCGATTATCCTTGTGTATCTGGAATCACATGTCTCCTAGAATAATCGATTACAAGGTGACTTAATCAATTATTTTGTTCTTGACATTTTTCTAGAAACCTGATGAACACTTTTGTCTATTATTTGGTTAAAATAATCGATTACATCAGTAAAAATAATTGATTATAGTTAGTTATATTAGTTTTTTTATAAATAGAACATCTTGCACTGAGTTTAGAAGAAGAGATTTTTTGTAAGGTTTTCGTGCATACACTTAGAGAATCACTTTCAAACAGAAAAGAAGAGGGAGATTAGAAAATAAAAAAGAGTTTAAGAGTCATGGAGATTTTCATGTTGTGAAGTCATTTTCTACATGAAGCATATATGTGATCAAGCTTTCTGATTAAAGAATTCATCAAGAAAGATCATGTGCATACATTCTCAGTTTGGTTAGATCATTTATGTTATTGAATTCACTGAGGAATGAGAGGTGATGTCTTTCTTGAACTATAAGCTTGGTTATTGTTGTTATTTGTGTTGTATTTGTTGTTGATTGATCATATAACAAATAGTAGTCTTTAAAGCTTTTCTAGATAGGTTTCTAGTGGGAAGAACAGAGAGGGGATCTTTGGTTCTAGATCTTTTGAAAAGTCTATAGGTTTAGATTTTACATTTTACCTAGGAAGGGTAAAAGAGATCTATGTAAGCTTGTAAAGATATTATATTTGTTAGAAGGAAACTGGATGTAGCCTTCGGGGTTGAGAGGTGAACCAGTATAAATCTTGTGTGTTTGAATATTTCTATTTATCTTCATATTGTTCTTGAAGTATTAAGTTTTTGTTCATATTACAAGATTGGTAACAACACATGAGTGGTTTGATTGATTAAGGTGTAAGCATTTGTGAAGTTACGGTGAAGGAAAATTGTTTTCTAAATTGTTTTTAAAAGATACGATCCTTCTTGAAAGTCTTCCACTATAGCAATTTTGAAAGGAATTTTAACAAACTCTGAGGTAAAACCAATTCACTCCCCCCTCTTGGTTATTTGCATAAGTGTTCATTGTATTTTCAATTAGGATACCCAACACCTGACCACTCAATTTATGTTCTCAAAATGTAGTGATAGAAAGTATCCACATCACATCATGACACGAAAAGAGTAGAATGCACAAAGCATTTATACACAAGGGATCAAGATGATTTTAGAACAAAGAGAAAGACAACTCCTTCACGAGAGTGAACTCCTCTATTGCCCACTCTAATAGTCACAATCATAATGACCTTTAAAATCACGTATAACCTAAGGAAACAACCTTGTAATACCTTGAATTTTTAAGCATGTGATTAAGCCTAGATTAAGCCATGATTAAGAGTAATAAACATGCTTTAGAATTCCTAAGAGAAAAGCTTGAGAAAAGAAGGAGAAAACAGATTCGAACAACTGGCGCTAACCGCGTGGGGTCTGGCGCTAACCGCGCGGGATGCATGAAACAGGCCAATGGTTTCGGCCATTTCACGCTATTAGCGTGGAATACGGCGCTAACAGCGTGGGTTGTTCCAGTCTGTGGCGCGGCCAGCGCGGGAGTTGGCGCGGTCCGCGCGGGAAGTCTGAAACAGGCCAATTCTTGCGGCCAATTCACGCGATCAGCGTGGGAACGGCGCCGATGGCGCGGGTCATTCGAACCATGGCACGATCAGCGCGGGACTTTCGGTGCAGTTTTATAAATGCTTCTTTCTGAACGGAAATGAGGGAGAAAAAGGAGAGAGAAAGATAGGGAAGCCATTGATGGACCATTGAGCTTCATATCTTCTTCATTTCTCATCTAAACACCTCTGACCCAACTGAGAAAGTGTTCAGAGCCTCGAGATGAGCTCGTGACCCAGCTTTATTCTCGACAAGAGGCCGTAACCGACGAGATCGAGATTTCTAAGGGAGCCCTTGGAATCGAAGAATCAGAGGCGAAGGAGGCTTTGATTGAGCAAGCTACCTTAGGGAAAGTGATTCCCTGGTGTGTCTGGACTACACAGAGGACGTGAGCTTGATAGCTCTGGTGGTGTTGACCACGAGGCCGAGAGAGCCAGTGTGTTGCCTAGAGCAGGTAAGCTCTTGGTTCTTGTTTGTGCATCCTTTGCTGAGTTCCACCATTATCTTGTTATGGTGATGGTTCTGTGTAATGATATACATGTATATGTGAAAATTGTGTATTGTGACTGATTACTGACTGTTGTGCTGTACCCTGTGAAAGGGAATTTGATATACATTGATATGTGATGCTTGTTGTGTGAGCTACACCCTGAGATTGGGTGATTGATATGTATGGTCGTGGTTTGCCTAGCTTATTACCTGCATGGTTGATTGTTGTATCCTATTGTAGTAGGATAGATGACATGTGATTGAGTAAGTCCCGATATGAGATGTTCCTGTGATATAGACGTAGCCTCCCGAATGGAGATGTTCCTATATCTACAGACGTAGCCTCCTCGGGCAATTGTTTTGAGATAGGATGGAGATGTTCCTGCGATATAGATGTAGCCTCCTGGGGAGATGTTCCTATATCAGCAGATGTAGCCTCCTTGTAAAGAGATGTTCCCATTATATAGATGTAGCCTCCAGGTGGAGATGTTCCTATATATACGGATGTAGCCTCTGATAGATGCATTGAGATCCTGCTATGAGATGTTTCCTAGTATATAGATGTAGCCTCCTGGTTGGAGATGTTCCTATATATCTAGATGTAGCCTCAGCGGGATAGTATTGGATATGATCATGGTTGTATGCCATGAATTTAGTCTGATTGTGGTCAGGCAGAGATGCATTGTTGTGCATGAGAATTGATTGAATGATTCACTGATTGTTGTCAGGTGGACATATATTGTTGATGTGGATTGTTTTGATATACTATTTTCATGTATATGTGTATGAAAGTGAACCAGGGGAAGGAAATACCTTCAAGGGCCCTGAGTTTACTAGGATTTTATATCTCACCCCTTGTGTGGGGCATATGTTTTGCAGGTGAATCATCAAGAGGAGCTGATAGATCCCAAGGCAAGAAGCCTATGCAGGGATAGCTGAGTTTTGAGAACCTTAGGCATAGATGACTTGAGCATTGTAGCTCTGATACTTTTGTATTCTGCCTTTGGTTTAGTTTGGTTGTACCCTGAGGGGATATATTTGTACAGTTTTGAACTTGTACAGAGACTTTATCTGTATTCACCATACTATTATGTACAGTGTATGATAGTGACCTATGATGACGTCACTCTTAGTTATGCTTCCAAACTGCTTAAACTCTGATGATTATATATGTATTTGCTGTTTATGCTTGGTAATGACCCTGATGATTGAGGGGGCATTACAAACCTTGTCTCCTAGCTTTGGGATATCTAGCCTATTTCATACTCTTATTGGCAAACCCAATATATTGGTACATATCCCTAAAATGTCTGCATTCTCTTCTCACCACATTATATCAAACTACTTAATACATGATCTAGCTAGTCCTACATTGCTACTATTGTAGCCAATGCAATCCCACTGTTACGAACAACTACACTTCTTACACCACTACTCTCATATAGCCGATGTAATATTTACACCACATACAAATTCCCCGCTTGATAGCTGCCTTTCAAACACATATAGAACAACTAACACAACTAAAACACCTTACATTACAATCTTTCACAAATAATGTAAAGAACACACGAAACACATAGTGCAAACAATTCATACTTTTCCACTGTTCAATGAGAGTCATCGCAGGAGCAAACAATTCAACCAATCCACCCTAGATTGCTATTAAAGAATAGTTGATGTGGGATCACACAAAATCAAACAAGTCATATATACTACCGTCAAGCGAATGTCAACCTAAAATAAACACACAACAAAAACTAGGTAAGTTTCATAACCCTAGTCTTGATAGGATGAACTACTGTGATATCACTAAATGTGCAACCCTAAAATCTATTATGAATAAACATGCACTTTTCCCTTTTAGTAAACTAATTTATTTTTTGTAAACAAACATTTTATAAGTGATAATAGCATGGTATTGTGAATTCCATATGCAAATTTTTGTTCATTATTCGAATTGCGGAAACATTTTACTTTAACAAAATGTGAGTAAATTTTCTTTTTCTTTTTATTCCTTTATACGTACAAGTTGTGATGAGAATATAAATTATTTGGTAAAACATGTGTTCCAATTATAAACCATACACATTGTGAATGAATGAAGATAAAGAAGTGCTATAAAGTTAAACTACCAAAATATGTATAAATGATGGCTGATTCATTACAATAAGTAATGAGTTTGAAATCAAAGATACATTAGAGTTTGCATATGCCCCTAATTACACATAATAAAATGATGATGACTGGAAGTACCAATAAAACATCTGGAACCTAGGACTACCGATAGTATGCAAAAGAAAAGGAAACACCCAGTTCGAGAGCAGTCTCCACTACCCCAAATCTAGGGAAGAAACTGTATGCAAGAATGGTGAAATAAAAGGTTGATAGTTTAGAATATCCCTAACAATGAGACCCTATGAGAAAACATCCAACATATCCTCATTGAGATCCTCCTTACTACTTTCTAACCACCAAGTTCACATTATCTTCATCATCCTCTTCACTTGTTTCTTCTTCTTTTTCAACTTTTAAAGTTGCAGCTTTCAGGGCAATGCTTCTTGTTTTCTTTTCTGCATCTTCACAAGATGTTAGTTGAGACATTTCAAGTCCATATTCAAGAAGCTTACCAAACAATGCATCCATTGAGATCTTTGATAGATCCTTGGACTCCTTGATTGCTATAACATTTGGTTGCCAAGGTCTTGTCAAACACTTCAATATTTTGATATTCAATTCTTAAGTGTCAAAGACCTTCCCAAGACCCAAAAGATGATTTACAATATGAGTAAATCTGGTCTGCAGCTGAGAAATGCTCTCATTTGTGTTCATCTTGAACATTTCATACTCATGGATCAAAGCATGTTTCCTTGATCTTCTAACTTCCTTAGTTCCTTCATGAGGGATTTCAAGCATCTCCCACATTTCTTTTGCACTGTTACATCTCACAGTCCTGAAAAATTCATCAGAGGAAAGTGCAGATGTGATCATATTTTTAGCTTTAAAATCATATTGCGCAGTCCTTTGTTCAGCCTCAATCATCTCATCCCATTCTTTGGGAATCAATTCATTTGCAGCAGTTTTCTTTGGAATAAAAGGACCCTTTACTATTGCATTCCATGCTCCTGGGTCATTTGATTGAATAAAGATCTTCATTCTATTTTTCCAAAAACTGAAATGTTCCCCTTCAAATATAGGAGGTTTGTTTGAAGAGGCACCCTCCTTAAAGGTTATTTGTGAAGTATTCATATTTCTTTTTGAAAAGAAAAAGTGATCTTGAGCAACTTTCAAGAACCAGCTCTTGATGCCAATTGAAAATGATAGGAATACTTCAATACATCCAAGAGGGGGGTGAATTGGTTGTATCTTGGTAATTAAAAATTTTCAAATCAGAGTTTCCACAGGATTTTTATCACTTTAAAAATTAGTTTTGAAACCAAGAATCTTATATTCAATCAAATTCCTCTGTCAAGAATATCAATAGACAATTGAAATGTTTCTGTGCAAACTATTTGATTCACAAACCAAAGCAATAAAGAGATGAAGAGATTAGAATAAAGATCAGCCACAATTTTTATACTGGTTCACTTCAAACACTATGAAGCTACATCCAGTTCTTCCACTCA
>PYAF01000964.1:7526-45917 GCA_007407185.1 Glycine tomentella | reverse complement strand
TTTTACAACCCTTTTCATTTTGAATAACTTTGGCAAGTTTCTTAAAAGCTGAGAATGCTTGGCTTTTAGATCTTAAGAACAATGTCCATGTGTATCTAGAGTAGTCATCCACTATAACAAGTCCATAATAATTTCCTCCTAAGCTCATGGTTCTAGAAGGTCCAAATAAGTCCATGTGAAGCAATTCAAGAGGTCTAGATGTAGAAATCATATTCTTACTTTGAAATGAGTTTTTAATTTGTTTCCTCTTTGACATGCCTCACAAATTTTGTCCTTCTCAAACTTGAGCTTGGGTAAACCAATTACTAGGTCTTTTCTAATTAACTTGTTAAGATGATGCATGTTTATGTGAATATTCTTCTATGCGAGAACCATGTTTCATTCACTTTACTCATCAAGCAATCATTTTTATGTATGAATGCATGGTCAATAGTTAAGACATAGATATTACCCTTTCTCTTACCAATGTGCCCCACTTTGCCACTTTTGCTGTCATGTATTAAGCAAGTTTCATTGTTGAAGGTGACTTTAAATCCTTTGTCACACAATTGACTAATACTCAACAAATTGTGTTTCAGCCCTTCAACATACAACACATCCTTAATCTTTGTAGACAAGCTATCTCCAATGTTTCCTAGCCCAATTATTTTGTCTTATTGTTGTCTCCATAGGTAATATATCCTTTGTCTTCAAGTATAACATCTGTTAGCATGGATATGTCTCCAGTTGTAACACCCCGTGTGCACCCGGTGTGTTAACATTATTATTATCAGATTAGCGCATATAACATAATTAAAAAACTTTTGCGGAAGCATAATCCAAAACCATATTTCTTGATTACATTATGTATGGAACATATAATCTCATGACACAAAGCAACACAAGCCCCTGCTGATCCAGAGTAACTAAACCATAGGCAAATAAATAAGTATCACAACCATACAATCAGGAGGAAACATCATTACATAACATGAACTGGTTATGTACATATACATCAATAACAAAACCACACATGTGGTTATACAAAAGAATGAGCCTACATTGGCCTTGGCCTCAAAGACCACTTCCTCACACGAGGGTATACAAACATATACACAGTATAATGTGTGCACACACACACTTCTTCCCTCTACAGGGGTACAAAACATCACCAAAACGCAACTGAGCCACCCAGCTCTCCCTGCTGCCACACGGCTGAGCAGATCCTGTCTCTATTGGGGCCTTGATAGAGTGCTTTTAGTTGAGTATTTTTCTATCCTTCTTAGCTTATTTGACCTCTATTGGGCCTTTATTTTCCTATTCTAATTCAGTTTTTGGCCTAGGCAAGTAAGTGGGCTTAATTGCCAATTGTTGCGTATTTTCGAATTTTTGCTCACTTGACGTATCTGACTTGTGCAGGACCTATAGGGTGCTACCAATCTCCGAATGGAGCGTTCTAGGAGTCCCTGGAAAGATAATGAAAAGATCTACAAGTTTGCTAGAAATAGCCCAAGGCCAATTCTGTCATTTTAAGCTTTGAAGTTAGTACCTCTGCACTTGTAATTTTGTGGCCCATTTTATTTTCAAAACTCAGTCACTACATATATTAGTGACTTTAGTGAAACTTGAGCAGCATTCTTTACATTTCAATAAACAAGTTATATTTTTCATTCCTTTAGTTTTTAGAATCAAACCCTTGTTCTTCATTTTCTCTCAACTGTTCTTGCTTGTTCTTCATTGTTCTTCATTTTCATTTTTCTGTTCTTCCATTCTCGTGCAATAATTCCACGGGGCTTTTACTGATGATGATCATGGAAGGCTAAATCCAAAATCAATTCAAGGATCCAACCCAAGCACAAGGAGAATTTGAGATCTGGTTTAGTATTTCGAATCCTATGTGAATGTTCATCTTCTTCTTCAATTGCTATTATGTTTTCATGATTATGAATGCGTTTAGGATTGAAAATGGATTAGGTTATGGATTCATTTCCTAATTTCGAATATTAATCACAGATTAATTGGATGATATTTCAGTTAGGGTTGTGGTTTCAATCAATTTAGGGGTTAAGTCGATTGAGTTGGTTCTAATGAGATTGAATGAACTTTCATAATAGGATAAATTTCTGAGAACAATGATGATTCGAATTGCTTGGTGAGGTGAATTGCATCGATGCTTTAATTATGTTTGACATTACTTCTTCTGAATTCTGTTAGCTTCTGTGTTGCTCTTTAATTTTAGTTTACTTTTTTGCAAGTTTTACTTACGCACACAAACTGTTTGATAAAATTCCCCCCTCACTGTCATTCGTAAATTGAAGCTAGAACTGTATTGATTGTGTCTCTGAGTCGACCTAGGTTAATCCTGTGCTACAGAGTTAATGTAGTTAAATTGTTTTGGTGCGTATCGACAACGTGATATCAAAACTGGCGCCGTTGCCGGGGACACGGTTCATTGTGTGCTAGCTTTAATTTGCTGTAAATAGTTCATAGTAGTAGTTATATATATATATAAATCATTTACATACATTCACTGCATATTGACATTCTGTTGCACAATTGCATTTTGTCACATATTTGCATTGTTGTTGCTGTGCATTCTGAAGTATAGATGATGTAGTTTATGTGTGCTGTAAAAAAAAACAAAGAAAACAGAGAAAAAACGAGCAAAAAACAGAGTAGTAGTAGGGAGAAAGTAGTGTAGTGTAGTTGTTTTTGTAGTGTCATTTTGTTGTCCCAAAGTACACCTCAAGGATTTTCTCAGGGTCAGGAAGGGTCAACACTGGAGCTGTAGTCAACCGTTCCTTCAACTCCTGGAAACACTGCTCGCACTCATGGGTCCAAACAAATAGAACCCCTTCCGAGTGAGGCGAGTCAAAGGTATCACCAACTGTGAAAACCCCTGAATGAATGTAACGCCCCATTCAATCATTAGGGTCATTACCAAACATTAATCAACAATCACACATATAATCATCAGAGTTTAAGTAGTTTGGAAGCATAAACTAAGAGTGACATCATCAAAGGTCACTATCATAAACACTGTACACTATAATATGGTGAATATACATAAAATCTTTGTTTAAGTACAAAAATGTACAAATATATCCCCTCAGGGTACAACAAAACCAAACCAAAGGCAAAGTATAAAACATCAGAGTCACATGCTCATGTCATCTATGCCTAAGGTTTCAAAACACAGCTATCCCTGCACAGGCTTCTTGCCTTGGGATCTATCTGCTCCTCCTGAGGGTTCACCTGAAAACATAAGTCCCACAAAAGGGGTGAGATATAAAATCCCAGTAAACTCAGGGCCCTTGCAGGTATTTCCTTCCCCTGGTTCACTTTCATACATATACATGGAAATAGTATATCAAAAACAATCATTATCAACATCAGTGAATCACTTAATCAATCATCATGCACCATCAATGCACATCCACCTGTCAATAATCAGGCTATACTCATGGCATACAACCATTCATCACATACATCATTATCCCGCAGAGGCTACATCTATGTATATAGGAACATCTCCACCCAGGGAGGCTACATCTATATACTAGGAACATCTCATGGCAGGATCTCAATACATCTATTAGAGGCTACATCCGTATATATAGGAACATCTCCACTTAGGAGGCTACATCTATATAATGGGAACATCTCTTTATAATGAGGCTACATCTGCAGATATAGGAACATCTCCAACCAGGAGGCTACATCTATATCGCAGGAACATCTCATAACCTATCTCAATACAATTGCCTGAGGAGGCTACATCTGTAGATATAGGAACATCTCCATTCGAGAGGCTACGTCTATATCACAGGAACATCTCACATCAGGTCTTACTCATTCTCATGTCATCTCCACTTGTGGTAATGATAGTGATTGTTAATGTTGTTTCCTTTCCAATTGTTGATATCTGATGCTTGTTGGTTTTATATAATAAACTCAACCTTGCATTTGTTGTGCCGTGTGGTTGGTACCTGTGATGATCGCGAACTTTTGTTCGTGGGAGCAGATGAGCAGCAGTAGGTGACCTTGGAGAGAGATCTTCTTTTTGTTGGAACCGCCAAGCCGACGTGATGACGTTGGATTCCTTTTTGGAGAAAGAGTTGTGTTTTGTTAATCAACTCTCTCTTAGTTAGTCTTTGGCCTTTTGTTGATATGTAATTTTAGGTGTATATACACGTAAAGCTAAAGAAAGTTCTGATATGTGGATGATATGTACTAATCTAATATATATGTATAATGTGTTTTAAATATGTAATTGTAACATGTGTATGATAATTGTATTATCGCAAAAAAATTTACCATCATTTTCATAATCAAATTAATGGAGTTTTCATATTAAAATTGAAGTTACTCGATTAAGAGTTAGTGATATCGTAGCGACGAGACGGGTCGTTACATCTTCCAATTGCACCTTTAGCTCCCTCAACTCTAGAGGAGCCATACAGTAAGGTGCCACAGATATCGATCCTACACCAGGAACCAGATCAATGGAGAACTCAATCTCTCTCAGGTGGTAGCTGAGTAATCTCCTCAGGAAACACATCCACAAACTCACTAACCACCGGGATCTGCGACAGATCAACACTTGCCTTATCTTCTGTCACACATGAGAAGATATAGCCCTGAGATCCTTCCCTAATTTCCTTGCAAGCTTGCAAGACCAATAGGAAAGTGGTGGAACTTGAACCAACTACATCAGAAGGCACAACAACCCTCTTCTTACAACAGTCCAACATCACGCCATACTTGGCCAACCAATCCATACCCAGAATGATCTCAAGGGTAGGCATAGCTAAGCAGTACAAATCAATTGTGTACTCTCTGCCATCAAACTGAAATTGCATGTCTTTGCAGCACGTGCTCACCAGACACCTCTCACTAGATGCCGTGATAACCTCCATCGGAGGAGAAAAACTAAACATGGGCAATTTAAGCTTAATTGCAGTCATATCTTGAATGAAAGAATGCGTAGCTCCGGAGTCAAACAGGACTCTCACATCATAAACGTAGATCAGAATAGTACCTCTGATCAAGTTAAGAGCTCTGGCCGCTTCTCTGGCATCCACTGTGTACACCCGACCTACTGTGGGTGTTGTCATCTCAACTGGTGCAGCCTGTGCACGACCCCCTGCCTGCGGGCACTCGCGAGAAATGTGGCCTGGCTTGCCACATCTGAAACATATAATCTGCCCTGAGGGGTACAATCCCCAGTGCTCCCTGCCACAAGCTGAACATTTGGGAGGTGATCTCCTCCGAGCTGAGCCACTCTGGCTAGAGCCTCTCTTGAATCTATCAGATGAGATAGAGACTTCCAAACCATTGCCCTTACCCTTACCAGGTGGGCCAGAACTGCTAGGCCTTCTCACCTCTTGTCTGACTGAGGGAGAAGACTGACTGCCTCGGTGTCTACGAAGCATGTCCTTTACCTGGCGACATTGTCTCACCAGGCTATCCATATCACGGGATCCACTACCGGCAACCCGCTCCTCAATGCTCTCCCTAAGCCCCCTCTGGAACTTAGCATCAAGAATATCAGCATCAAGTAAAGACCTCCTGAAGTGTGCATATTTGTCCAGCTCATTAAAGTTGGCCAAGTACTCGTCCACAGTCATGCTTCCCTGGACAAGATTGTCAAACTCTGCCTTCTTCTGCTCTCTAGCATCCCTGGGAAAATATCTGTCCAAGAAACAGGCCTCAAACATCTGCCAGGTGATAACATCTCCCCGACCTCTCAGCAACTGAAGTGTGGTGGTCCACCACTCATGCACATCACCCTGAAGCAAATAGGTCGCATATAGCAACCTCTAGTGATCAGGACACTCCATCACCGTGAATATCTTCTCCAAAGCCTGCAGCCATCTAGTTGCAGCAACTGGATCTTATTAACTAAGGAAAACTGGAGGGTCATGCTTACGAAAGGTGATAAGCATCTTCCCTCGGGCTGCAACATCATCATCAGCCTCAGCATGGGACACCTGGTCCCCTCTCAGGTGGCTACCCCCAACCTGTTGGCGACTATCCTCGCCTTCATGCGTCGGAGGTGTAGAGGATACTCGGTCATCTCTCCTCAATGTCCTAACCTCCTCAAGCATTTCCTGATTAGCCTTCATGAAGACCTCATTCATTGCACGGTTCGCAGCCGCGCCAGGACTCAGGGTCATTATACCAGTCATGTGTCTTGAGCGTCCAGTATCAAGGTACCAAGTTGAAGATTTTGTTCTAAGACACATCTGCATAAATCATTTTAGAAGGAGAGATAGGGTCCCCAATTTAAGTTGGGTCCAAAGGGGTTAGTTGGTTTATTTCTTTTCTCAATCCATATACATTCACCATTAGGAGCATAAAATCTTCTAGCATAACACTTATATGATGGGTGACCTTTAAGCATACAATAATTGCAAGTAAGATTCTTTGATGATTTAGCATGAGTGAATCTTTGATAGAGATTTGATTGATTGCTGTCTTTGATTCTTATGTTTTGGTGGTACAAACACAAGCTTGTTTTGTGTTCTAGCTCCATGTTTATATCCCAATCCATAAGTATCACCAACAAACTTTTGCACACTTAGTAACTCATCTAAGTTGCATTTACCTTTGTAATACTTTCTCAGCAAATCAATCAAATAACTATTTTCAGTTTGTAAACTCATATTTTCTTTTTCTGCACATAGCTTATACTCATCAAATTGTGTTTGCATATTATTGAGATCATCAACCTTAGAGTTGGCTGAGGAACATGTACATCCAACTTCTTTGTAACTTGAGAGAAGCTTTTCATGATCTTCCTTCAACTTACAAAGCTAATCTTGCAATTCAGCAAGTTTGGATACATGCCACCTTAGATCTCTCTTAAGTTTGTTGTTTGCAAAGCTAATCTTTGAGCTTCAAAATGCATCTCATGAAACGCATCAACAACATTGCCAAATTCAGAATTTACCTCTGATTCTGTACTAGATAATTCACAATCTCCATTGATGGTGGATGTAAGACAAAGATGGGCTTCAATCTCTTTTTCAAATGAGGATTTAGAACTTGTTGATTCATTATCCTCCCAAGCAATATAAGCCTTTTTCTGCTTCCCTTCTCTTCTTGACTTCTCTTCTACTTGTGACTTCTTGTTTAATGAGGGACAATCTGATTTTATATGTCCTTGCTTCCCACATTCAAAGCAAGTAATTGAGGAGGTGTTGTTGTTCTTGATCTTGTAGTCATTCTTTTTCCTTTGGAATGGTTGCTTTCTGCCCTTGTTCTTCCTTAGAAATTTGGAAAACTTTTTAACAATGAGGTTGACATTTTCATCATCTTCCTCTTCACTTGAACTATCATCTTCTTCTATCTTTGAAGGTGCAACCTTTAATGCTATGCTTTTGTGTTTTTTATCTGCATCTTCACTATTTGTTAGTTGAGATAATTCAAGCTCATATTCTAAAAGCTTACCAAACATAGCTGCCATTGAAATTTGAGATAGATCCTTAGATTATTTAATAGTTGTGACTTGAGGTTGCCAATCCCTTGTTAGAAACTTGAGAATTTTGATGTTCAACTCTTCAGCATCAAAGGTTTTTCCAAGTCCAAGCAAGTGATTCACAATGTGGGTGAATCTAGTTTGAAGTTGTGAGATGTTCTCATCATCTCTCATTTTGAACATTTCATATTCATGAATGAGAGTGTGTTTCCTTGATCTCCTCACATCTTCAGTTCCTTCATGTGTGACTTCAAGCAATTTCCACATTTCTTTGGCACTTTTGCACCTAACAGTCCTGAAAAATTCATCGGAAGATAAAGCAGAAGTTATC
Source organism: Glycine tomentella (assembly GCA_007407185.1). Classification (NCBI taxonomy): domain Eukaryota; kingdom Viridiplantae; phylum Streptophyta; class Magnoliopsida; order Fabales; family Fabaceae; genus Glycine; species Glycine tomentella. The sequence continues at coordinate 38,124 of PYAF01000964.1, read as the reverse complement.
ATATTTTTAGCCTTGAAATCATATTGAACCATTCTCTTTTCAATTTCTGACATTTCATCCCATTCTTTTGGTATTGTTTTGTTATCCACAATCTTGGTTGGAATGTAAGGACCTTTTTCAATACTATTCCAAGCTCCCGGATCGTTTGATTGGATAAAGATTTGTATCCTACTCTTCCAAAAATTAAAATGTTCCCCTTCAAACAGAGGTCTATTCAATGAGGCTCCCTCTTTGAAAGTTATTTGATTAGTATTCATTGTACTGAATTTTGAAAAGCTCTAGAGCAAATTACAAGAACCAGTTCTTAATGCCAATTGAAAAATAGAATGAACACTTATGCAAATAACCAAGAGGGGGGTGAATTGGTTTTTCCTCAAGAGTTTTTAAAATTTAAAACAATTTTGTACACAGCGGAAGACTTTGAAAGAAGGATCGTATCTTAACCAATTAGAATATCAAACTTTTAAAATTAACTTTTATCTCAATCAACCCACTCTTGAGCTTCACACAATCTTGTGATGTTAACAAAAATAATACTTCAAGAACAATTTGAATATGAGCAGAAAATTACAATTAGACACAAGATTTATACTGGTTCACCTCTCAACCCCGGAGGCTACATCCAGTTTTGCTTCTAATCAACCTTGATTAGAGTTTCCACCATAACAAAATGAATATCTTTACAAGCAAACACAGATCTCTTTTACCCACCCTAGGTAAAATTCAAAATCTAAACCTATAGACTTCTCAAAAGATCTAAGAACCAGAGATCCCCTCTCTGTTCTACCCACTAGATACCTATCTAACAATGCTTTAAAGATACAAATTGTTATATCAACAACCAACCAACAAAACAAACAATTTCTATACAAAGCAACAAAGAAATTGATTAAAGAAAGATATCACCTGAACATCCTCAGTGAAATGAATGAGTTTAAATGATCAAACCAGACTGAGAATGAATGCCATGATCTTTCTTGATGATTTATTTTTGACAAATGAGGCTTTAGCAAAACCTAATCATGAAAAGATGACTCAACACATGAGATTCTTCATGATTCTTGAAACCAAATCAATGGAATGTTTCTAAAGAGCCTTGGTGCTTTTGGAATCTCCTGAGAGTGTGTTTACAAGGCTTACTTCGTAAAACTAAAAGTCTCTTATCACTTAATGAGTTGCATCTATTTTAAAAAAATAGAATTAACTGACTGTAATCAATTATTCCGTAAGGGTAATCGATTAAAGTTCCAAAATAATCGATTAAGGTGTTCATGTAAAATTTGGAAAAATTCTTAAGAACAAATAATCGATTAACTCATTTTGTAATCGATTATCACAGAGGATCTAGATTTTGTGAAGCACTGAAGTAATCGATTAACACAGGGAGTGTGAAAAACGTATCAATGCTTATTTAATCAATTACAATACTCTGGTAATCGATTAAACCAGATAAACTTTCTTCTGAAAATTATGCAGATGGACAAATAATCGATTAATCCGTCACGTAATCGATTATCACAGAATGACTTAACCAAGTCAGCTGAACATAATCGATTACAAACATTTGGTAATCGATTAAAGTGTTGATAACTTCAAATGCAGTTATGTAACCAAGCAATTAATCGATTAAGTGTAACGAGTAATCGATTAAAGCAGTGAAAAACACTTTTTATGAAAACTTTAAAGCTTTAATGTCATGCTAAATGATTCACAGAATGTGTGTTACCTAATCATGAATTAATGAGCTAATGTGTGCATGACTTATTCAGTTTATGTGAGGAATGAGGGATTATATCTTTCTTGAACCAAGCCTTTAAACAAAGTACATATGCCATCAATTTGAGTGGGCATGTAAAATCAAAACTTAAGATAAAGCTTGACTTGATTCTTCATGATCTTCCTCAACCTCTGCATCATGTCTAACAGTGGGTAATCAATTAAAGCAGAGAAAAACTTGTTTTTCTAAAACCTTAAACTTTGAACACTTTGACTTTTATGCAATCATGAAAACTCTTTGTTTCAGAAAAGCTTTTTCACAAGACTTATGCTTTTCTGAAAACGTGAATGCAAAAACCATGTATGAGCTTTATGCAATGGATCATAGGAAGTTTCATCTCATACACAAATTATAACTACCAATCAAATTGATTTGACATGTAAAAAATCCTAAACACTTTGTAGACTTTGAGACTCAGCTTCTTGACCCTCTTGAGCTCCCCCTGACTCTAACAACCCTCTTGAAGAAGTTATCCATATTCCACCACGAGTCTGCGTTGTCTTGCATGTCTCTCAAGTTAATTACTCTCTCGGAGAAACATCCTATCCACACAAGTACTCATGCATGAGTCCATGTGAACTAATGAAAATTTTGCACATCGTTTGAGACACAAAAAGTCCATTAGAATAGGGTTCTAGTCCATATTGTGCCTCATGCTTGAGTCCCTGCATCATACACTTAAGGCACATGTCTTTTGAGATGCACTGTGCCTATTAGAACGGGGTCTAAGTCAACACTAGGACTCATGCCCGAGTTCCCGTAACTACCATACACAATTTTTAACACATGTCATTACCGTCCCCGGTTACAAGCCAATTGGGTCACACATAAAACATCACATGAAACAGTGTTGTAGGTCACACCTACCGATCTCTAATAAAACATCACATTCCATAGTTATAGGTGCCCAAAATTCACACTTCCTGGGTCTTTCAATCATACACAAACATATTATAACTCAATGGAAATCACCAAATCATCACACAACACTTAGACAAAAATTAACAATTCAATACATTTAGTTATTTAAATTTTCCATCCTTATGTATATTGTGAAATTAACATTTGAATTTCAAGTGTATAAAGGCAAAGACAAAATGAAAGGTCATTAATGAAAAAATTAGTCGTACAAGTAGTGCAGCAGAGAGCTGCAAAAATATTATACCTTTGTCCTCTCTCTCTCTCCCCTCAACAAGTTGTCACATAGCAGAAAGGACAAGCTGTTAATAATGAAAACATTTGAGCAAGACACAAATCCCACAACATATATTTTTTTAAGCCTATAAAGTTGTCTTAAGGATCAACACATGTCAAGAACATAATTGAAAATATTTACAAGTGATGAAACGCCATCAAAAGTATTGGATGATCAAACAAAAAACTTATAAAGTTTATTATTTGCTTAGCAAAGTCGTTTGGTTGTATTCGAGCTTAACTGTATATCTTTTCTTTGAGAGATTTAAATATTATCTTCATTCAAACTATTTTTGGAAATCCATTAATGGCATAGTGATGAAGGAATAGTAGGGTGTTCTTAATTCTCAAGTGACCTAGAGAATAGTTGTTAATTGATGTGTTGCTAACACATCCTAGTTTTAGGCTAGTTTTAGGTTATAATTCAATTAAATAAATAGGAATATCTCTTAGAATAGGTTAGTTTATTGCTTATACTTAAATTTATCTCATTCCATTATCAAAAGCATGATTTCAAGTCAAAAGGAGGAGAGTAGAAGCCAAAAGAGAATAAGCCAGAATGAAGGTCTCGCGCGATCCGCGCCAGGATCCGCGCTATCTGCGCCACAAGGCAATTGTCAAGAACTCAGTTCGAACAAGTCATGCTAACAACGTGAAGACCAGTGCAACCAGCGCCAACTGCTCAGGACAGCCCTTTCAACTCGAAGTGTCCACGCTATCCGCGCCATCTATTCGAATGTCTCGCGCGGATCACGCCAGAGACAGTGCCAGTCGCGCCACAAAGTCTGAAGGCATTTCCTCATTCCTGAAACCCGCGCGATTAGTGCGGGTTCTCGCGCCATCAGCGCCATGAAGATGCAGTTGCCTGATTTAAAAAGATTGGGTTCGAAAATGCACAGAAATAGGGGCTTTGTTACTCTAATTAAACCAATCTATAAAAGAAAGGCCTGTGGGACTGAAGAAGGGGTAGTACTACACAACATTCAAGGGCTTGGAAACCATGGGAAATCGTTCATTCTTAGAATCAAAGCTAGGTTACTGCAGAATAATGTTTTATTTAACAGCTTTGGTATCTCTGATGTCTATGTCAGGCTAAGTTCTGTATTGTGGTTAGGCCAAGAACCAATGTGAACTCCTCTGTAACTTGACTGGTATTGAATGAGATTGTTATGATTGTACCCTGTTCTTAATTGTTTTACTCTTTCTTAGAACTGGCCATTCTATTTAAGTGCTGAGGGTTAGGATTCGCAATAGGGATGTTGGGGTTCTAATTTCTGACTTGAGTAAAGTAACAGTTATTCATTGCCTAGGGATAGGGATGCGTGACTGTAGAACCTTATAATATATTATTTTAAATGCTTAACTTGATAGAACTCACTAAGGGATTAGGTTTTTGATTCAGGTTAAAGGGTTAATTCGCTAAGGGATTAGGGATTAACTAAATTAGAAAAGATTTATTCTCTGAGCAGTCAAAAGCAATCAATTTTGATTACCAGTTAAGTAAAAGAGGTAGGAATCAAAGGGGATTGAGTCCTGATCACAATTATTTCATCCATTGGTTACAACTCAACTTGTTTTACTGCAGTTTAGTTCATTTAATTTCTATTCTTTAATTAAACACTCTAATTCACAACACAACAATTCTTCTAAAATATTTTCTTTTTACTTCCAATTGCTTAGAACGCGAATTACTGTGAAATCCATTCCAATCCCTGTGGAGATGATACTCTACTTACCCACTTTATTACTTCAAACGAGCGGTGCACTTGTCGTGTTCGCAACAAGTTTTTGGCGCCGTTGTCGGGGATTGGTAAACGGATTTTACAGTAATTTTAATCTTTGTGATTGGAATTTTTTTTGTTACTAATCGCTTCTCTGAGTTTATGCGAGGTTCAGTTAACCCTGAGGATTTACAGTTTGATCCTGAAATAGAGAGAACTATCAGAAGGAGACTAGCCAGACAAAGAAGGAGAGAAGCTGAAAACTTTGACTTTGATTCAATTCCTGAATTAGAGTCAGAAGCAGAGATGGCTGAGGAAAGAAATAATCAGCGGAGACCGGAGGATGAACTAATGGAGGATATTCTGGCTCTTATGTTCACAAGACCAAACTCCAGCATTGTGAGGCCACCAATACAAGCAAATCACTTTGATATAAATCCTTCATTGATTGCATTGGTGGAACGAAGTCAGTTTGGCGGGGAAGACTTTGAAGACCCTCATGATTTCATTGACAAATTTCTCAAAATCTATGACACCATCAGACACCAAGGGGTCTCAGATGATGCTATAAGACTCAGCCTATTCCCTTTTGCTGTTAAGGGAAATGCATTGAGATGGCTGAACAGACAAACATCCAATAGCATCTCGACTTGGGAAGACCTAGTCTCGAGATTTTTTGCACAATACTTTTCCATGGATAAATACAACAGGTTGGTGAATGAAATCACCAACTTCACTCAGAATGGAAGAGAATCCCTGTGTGCTGCCTGGAACAGATTCCAGGAATTGATCAGGAGATTCCCACAATATGACATGCCTGTGGGTAAGCAGGTACGTATTTTCTCTAATGGTATGAATCCTGAGTCACGTATGATTGTTAATGTTGCAGCATGGGGTACAATAAGGTCAAAAACCACAGCTTAAACCTATGAGCTGATTAATTCTCTGGCTTGTAATGAAAATGAAAGCATCACCATTCAGCCAAAGTGAGAACCAATACAACTGTGCAGCAATGATGCCATGCTTGCAGAGCAGAAAATCTTAGCCCAACAACTGGCTAAGTTGAATGAAAAAATAGACAGACTTCAAGTCTCTGCAGCCCAAGTTTCATCCAGCAAGCCACACATCAGCTGTGAATACTGCCAAGGTAAGCATGAATCTAATGAATGCCCTATTCTTGTTGGAGCTGACCCTGTGCAGGTTAATGGAGTGTGGAATGATCAGAGACAGTAGTAGCAATATCAAAGGAATCACAACTTTGCTCCAAGCAACAACTACCAGAGGAACTCCCAAGGAGGAGGGTTAGACTATAAGTCTAACAACTATCTGCAGCCTCCTCCCATTCCAACCACAAGTATCTCTGAACTCGAGAAAGTCGTGATGCAGCTGTCAAAAACAACAACTGAGCACATACAAGCCACAAATGCTTTCATCAATGAGACTAGAGCTCACCGTAGAAATCAAGATGCTTTCATCAGGAATCTTGAAATCCAAATTGGTCAATTGGCGAAGCAAATTTCTGAAAGACACCAGGACAGTTCCCTAGTGACACAGTGACAAACCCAAGGGAGCATGTCAATGCTATCACCACCAGGAGTGGAAAGGTAATCACCCCTCAGGAAAAGACTGAGGTAAGTAAGAAAGATAATGAGGAGAAGATTACCACAGTTGCTGCAGAACCAGAGGTGGCAGAACCTGCAGATAAAGAAAAGAAAGAGAAACATTTTGCACCTCCCAAGAAACAATAGGATTTCTCTCGCTTTGAGAAACCCCCATATCCGGTGCAGACCAAGCAACAACTTCAGAAACAGCAGTTTGCCAGATTTTTAGACATCTTCAAAAACTTACACATTAATATACCATTTGCTGAGGCATTAGCCAATATGCCTAACTATGCAAAATTCATGAAAGAACTTCTGTCAAAAAAACATAAACTACAGGATTGTGATATCATAGCACTCACTGAAGAGTGCAGTGCCATCATTCAAAGAAAGCTTCCAAAGAAATTGAAAGACCCAGGAAGCTTTAACATCCCTATTGCCATAGGAAATATCAATGTAGGGAGGGCACTATGTGACTTAGGGGCTAGCATAAATTTAATGCCATTGTCAATGTGTAAGTCCTTAGGTATCTCTGAATTAAAACCCACTAGAGTTTCCTTGTAACTTGCAGACCATTCATTAAGGAAGCCATCAGGGGTAATTAAGGATGTGTTGGTCAAAGTAGATAAGTTCATTTTCCCTGCAGACTTCATAGTCTTAGATATGGAGGGTGAAAGTGAAATCCCTCTGCTGTTAGGAAGGTCATTTTTAGCAACTGCTAGGGCCTTAATTGATGTAGAACAAGGAAAATTGGAACTTAGGATGGATAATGAATCTGTTGTTTTTAATGTTTTTGATACTATGAAAAATCCATCTGACAACCATAATTGTTCTAGGCTAGATTTTCTGGATAATGTAAATTGTGCAGGGCAAACAGAGAAAGAAAAACTGGAAGTTTCAATTCGAACAAGTCGCGCTAACAACGTGAAGACCTGCGCGACCAGCGCCAACTGCTCAGGACAACCCTTTCAACTCGAAGTGTCCACGCTATTAGCGTGGATTGCCACGCTATCCGCTCCATCTATTTGAATGTCTCCCGCGGATCGCGCCAGAGACAGCGCCAATCGTGCCACAAAGTCTGAAGGCATTTCCTCATTTGTGAAACCCGCGCAATCAGCACGGGTTCTTGCACCATCAGTGCCATGAAGATGCAGTTGCCTGATTTAAAAAGATTGGGTTCAAAAATGCACAGAAACAGGGGCTTTATTACTCTAATTAAACCAATCTATAAAAGAAAGGCCTCTGGGACTGAAGAAGGGGACTAGTACACACCATTCAAGGGCTTGGAAACAATGGGAAATCATTCATACTTAGAATCAAAGCTAGGTTACTGCAGAATAATGTTTTATTTAACAGCTTTGGTATCTCTGATGTCTATGTCAGGCTAAGTTCTGTATTGTGCTTAGGCCAAGAACCGATGTGAACTCCTCTGTAACTTGACCAGTATTGAATGAGATTGTTATGATTGTTTTATTGTACTCTGTTCTTAATTGTTTTACTCTTTCTTAGAACTGACCATTCTATTTAAGTGCTGAGGGTTAGGATTCACAATAGGGATGTTGGGGTTCTAATTTCTGACTTGAGTAAAGTAATAGTTATTCATTGCCTAGGGATATGGATGCGTGACTGCAGAACCTTATAATATATTCTTTTAAATGCTTAACTTGATAGAATTCACTAAGGGATTAGGTTTTTGATTCAGGTTAATTCGCTAAGGGATTAGGGATTAGCTAAATTAGAAAATATTTATTCTCTGAGCAGTCAGAAGCAATCAATTTTGATTACCAGTTAAGTGAGAGGTAGGAATCAAAGGGGATTGAGTCTTGATCACAATTATTTCATCCATTGGTTACAACTCAACTTGTTTTACTGCAGTTTAATTCATTTAATTTCTATTCTTTAATTAAACACTCCAATTCACAACACAACAATTCTTCTAAAATATTTTCTTTGTACTTCCAATTGCTTAGAACGCAAATTACTGTGAAATCCATTCCAATCCCTGTGGAGACAAGACTCTACTTACCCACTTTATTACTTGAAATGACGATGCACTTGCCGTGTTCGCAACATTAATGCTGGATATAGGGGGAGTAGCAAGAAGATGAAGCTAAAGAAGAAACTTGTGCCTTAGAAGAAAGTTTTGAGCTTTTTCACATGCCAAGGAATTTTTAATTTGATCAAGTGTATGAGAGGATAATCTTATGATCCTTACATTGCATGAATATAATCATTGAACTTGCATAAATGATTTCATTAAAGCATTAAAGTTATTCATGTTTTCAAAAGAAATTAATTTCTCATGGTTAAGTTTTTTGGAAAAATGAAATCTCACTGCTTTAATCAATTACATTACAATGTAATCGATTACAGACTTATGTTTTAAATCTGGAAAAGCGATGAAGAACATTTTAATCGATTACAATGCTGTTGTAATCGATTACATAGCACAAAATGAAAATTATGTTTTCCCGTTTTAATCAATTACCATGAATCATAGTCGATTACTGAAGTTCATTTTTTATATGTGCTTGAATGACTTAATCGATTACCATATTTTGTAATCGATTACATAAGTATATTTTGGAATTGTGCTCGCCTGCTTTAATCGATTACCACATATTGTAATCGATTACACAAGCTTGTTTCAAAACTAAACCCGTCTGCTTTAATCGATTACCACAATACGTAATCGATTACACAAGCCTGTTTCAAAACTAAACACGTCTGCTTTAATTGATTACGACTCGGATTAATCAATTAACTTGCTCATTGCATTTTCCCAGGTTGTGCTAAGAACATTTTAATCGATTATTTGGCAATTTAATCGATTACATATGATAATTTAATTGATTACTTGATGCTTTAATAGATTGAAGGCTTGTCTGAAAACTTAACTTACAGAGTTCGATTTTTCTGAGCATATATAACATAGGCTTCTTAACGAAGATCTAGTAGATACGCCCTTTGAAACTTCACCTATGATGTTGTCAAGTGAGAGATCTCTTGTTGTTCTCCAATCTTTAGGCTCTTGAAGGTTTTATTTCAGCACTTAATTCTTCTTTCTCTTTATTTATGGAATCATTAAGCCGAATAAATTTTTCCATAGGACCTGCATCTACATCACACTTCTTTTCCTCTTTAGAGGGATTAGACTCATCACAAATCACATGTACAGATTCTTCCATGCACATTGTTCTTTTGTTGAAAACTCTATATGCTTTACTATGTAATGAATATCCAAGGAAAATTGCTTCATCAGCTTTAGCATCAAATTTTCCAAGTCATTAATTCCCATTGTTTAAAATAAAACACTTGCAGCCAAAAGCTCTCAAATGAGAAATGTTAGGTTTTCTACCTTTGTATAGCTCATAAGGAGTTTTCTTTAAAATAGGCCTTATAAGTAATCTATTCAAAGTGTAGCAAACAGTACTTACAGCATTAGCCCAAAAATATTTGGCAAATTTGTCTCATTAAGAAGAGTTCTAGCTCTTTCTGCAAGAGATCTGTTTTTTCTCTCCACAACACCATTTTGTTGAGGTGTTCTTGGAGCTGAAAAATTGTGGTTAATTCCATTTTCTTCACAGAATTTTTCAAAATGTTCATTTTGGAATTCTCTACCATGATCACTTCTTATTGAGATAATTTTTCTACCTTTTGCATTTTGTGCAAGCTTGGCCATTTTTCTAAAAGCATGGAAAGCATCACTTTTTGATTTCAAAAACAGAGTCCAAGCAAATCTAGAGTAATCATCTACAAGGACAAGCCCATAATAATTGCCTCCTAAACTCAATAAGAAAGTAGGCATTTTCCAAATGAACTATGTAATCGATTACTGTAATGGTAATCGATTATCACAGCAAGGCGCTTAAAATAATCTTTTAACTATGTAATCGATTATACTAAGTAAGTAATTGATTAAAACTTTTAACAAGGCAGTTTATTTTAATCAAAGGTCAAATAATCGATTAATCTGATAGGTAATTGATTAATTTGTTCATAAAGGTTTTTCCAGATTGAACAAAGAACAGAATAATCGATTATATCATTAAGTAATTGATTAAAACAGTAAGAAAAACATTTTTCCAAAAACCTTTTAATCAGATTCAAATCTTAACCAAGAAGATAAAACCTTTGATGATTTAATGAAAATCATTTAAGCTTAATAATGAATGAATGAATGTAATGCAAGGATCAATCAAATTGCCTTTCTCTTACACTTGAATCAATTACAAAACTTCAAGGCACTTCAAGCATGTTGAAAGCTAAAAACCATTTCTTGAATCAAAGTCTTCCACTCTTCATGATGCTCCCCCTAAATCCAACACAAAACAGTATCCAAGTTAGACATGCATAAATTAAAAGAAGAACCAAAAACAGAAAAATCATCCATGGATATTTCAATACTTTTTTCAACAAGATCAGAAAAATAGCAAGTATGCATCTCTGAAATGTAGCGGGTGCATTAAAAAGACCAAAAGACATTTTCCTATAAGCAAAAACACCGAAGGGACAAGTGAAAATTGTTTTCTCTTGGTCTTCAAGGTCAACATTAATTTGATTGTATCCTGAATAATGTTAGAAATGATGAAGAAGAATTAAACACCAAAATTCTCAAGTGTCTAACAAGGGATTGGCAACCTAAAGTCACCGCCATTAAAGAGTCTAAGGATCTATCTCAAATGTCAATGGCAGCAATGTTTGGTAAGCTTTTGGAATATGAGCTTGAATTATCTCAACTAACAAATAATGAAGATGCAACAAGGTTCATTCAAGAAGGATTTAACATTCCTCACCTTTTAGAGCAACAAGGTTTAACCAAATTTGTCCAAATGAAAGGAACATTTTATCCTGATTTGGTTAAAGTCTTTTACACCTGTTCTAAAATCACCATGCATGGAACAATCCTCACTCAAGTTAATGGTGTTGCCATGGAGATTACACCTGAGGTATGGCATGAGGTAGCTGGTATCACCTTTGATGGTGAACGAAGATTTGAAGAGGAAGCCAAGGGCTACAACAAAATGGAGACGTATAGGAGCATGCTTTGATCCACATATGAATGTGGGATTAAGGTTAAGCACTGGCCCTATGACACATGAAGACCGTTTGCTACACTACATCATTACCTACATTCTTACTCCAGGGACCTCCAGTCATGCTCAAGCTACGAACGATGATCTTCAAGTGGTATATGGACTGAAGAAGGGGATAAAGCTTAATTGGATCATGATTATTCAAGAAGTTATGCAGAAATCCAAGAGGCTAGTAAGCTACCCTTTTCCTTATGCTGTTTTTGTATTTGGATTCATTGACTATTTTCAAGTTGATGTATCAAATGAAGTCATGGATGACACCAATGCAAGCAACAGTCAAATTAAGGAAAAGCATCTTACGAAGCTTGGTATGGTTAAAACCCCCTATGGCTGGCAAATGGCTGGATAGCCTATGCCTTTAAATGAGGAAGAAGAAGAAGAAGAAGGCAATGAAGAAGATGGACATCAGTTAGGGGAAGCTGAAGAAGCTCAAGAAGAACCCGCATCGTCTGAACTGCATTATTCACTCCATCATGAACAAAGGGATGAAGTGAATACTTCCCTTGAAGAACTCAAGACAAGGATAAAGAACATAGAAGACAAGATCTTTAGGGATGAATCTAGGACGGATTGAGTCTTGTCTTAGTCTGTTTTGTGCTTGTTTTAGTTTGTTTTAATGTGTTCAAGTTTGTTTTACTGGTTTTGTTATGTTCTGTTCTAGTATGTTTCATTATGTTTAGTTAATTTCAATTTCAGTTCTATATGTACTTCCCTTTGACTTTAATGAAAGCATTTCCTTTTTCAATTCTTGTTTATTTTGTTTTTAATTTGATATGCCAAATAGGGGGAGTATATGAAAGAATTCATATATGAAAAGGAATTGATTATAAGAATCTTTCAGTCAGGGGAGTAGAAGTAAATAAAAGGATGACTTGTTTGTTTTGAATGAATAATGAATTGATTTTATGGATCATGTCTAGATTTAACACTTGATCTTTTCAAGCGCTGAGAAAACTTTTCAGGTTAACAATTTCTTCCTAAGTAGCATGTTTCATCAACTGAGTATTTGGCATGCCCAAATCAAAAAGGGGGAGATTGTTAGAAATGATGAAGAATCAAGTTGAGGAAGATCATAAAGAATCAAGTTTAGGATGATCACAGTTTTGATTTTACACGTCCACTCAAATTGATGGCATATGTATTTTGTTCAAAGCTTGGTTCAAGAAGTTATAACCTCTTATTCCTCATATAGGTTGATTAAGTCATGCATACATTCATTCATTAATTCATGATTAAGTCATATGGAATCAAAAATCAATTGGTATGACATTAAGGCATCAAGGTTTACATAAAAAGTATTTTTCACTGTTTTAATCGATTACCAATATGATATAATCGATTAAAAGCATGTAAACAGAACCGCATATTGTCATATGAACACTTTAATCGATTACCAATAATTCGTAATTGATTACATTAGTTTGACTATGTTAGAGTCGTTCTGTGATAATTGATTACTTCACGGAATAATCGATTATCTGAGTCTCTGCATAATTTTCAGAAGCATTTTTATCTAGCTTAATCGATTACCTGATTGTTGTAATCGATTAAATATGCATTGATGAGTTTTTCACACTTCCTGTGATAATCCATTATATGGGATATTTGTTACTATATGGATGTCCTAGAGACAATCTGTTCATTAGATTAGGACGTACATGTACTTTTCATATTGTCATGAATAAATTATAAGCGCTCTTTATCTTGTTTCATATTCTGTCTCGATATCATTATTAATATATGAGTAACTGGATAAAACCCTTGGAATAGAATAGGTATCTCTTGAATATCAGTGATGGGATCACGATCATGAGGATTCACGGATACCAGATGTCTACTCCTAAATTTAAGTTCCTAGTTTAGAGACACTGAAAATGGGGATCAGTGATCTCGGGTAAGACTAGCATGACTTATCTTCTTGTATGCAGATACAAGGTAAAGACCTCATGAGCTACAGACATGGAGATGTCTTAGCTAAAGTCATGGGTGGACCTATAAGGGTATAGAGTTTTCACTATATCAAATTATTCTTGTACAAGCAAAACAAGTGACAATCTCTATTAACACTAGATAAAGATCCTGAATTCTAAAACACTATTAGAATACAAGTCACAAAGATCTTGAGAAACCTACTCAAATCTTCAAACCTAGAGAACCCTTCTCTAGAATGCTTTACAAGGAATCAATATGAAATGTTACAACACAACAAAACAAAAACTCTTAGAAAATATAAAAAGAATGATTCAAGATAAACACCACCTATGATCCATCATGTATGAATGAATGAAAAATGAAATGAGATTATCAAACAATTCAGGTAGTATGAATTCTATTGCTCAGAATCAATATCTTGAAATCTTCTTTTCTTTAGCACATCCTTTCTAAAATTCAGAAATCTTGATCTTTACAAGATGTATTAATCACTATGAAATTAGTTTCTTGGACACTTTAGAAAGCTTGGTTTTTCTTTGGTAAGTCACACAGAGATCTAGAATAATTTGCACAAGTTATATTTATAAAGAACTAACTTACAAAGGCTTTTAAAAAATAGAATTAACTGACAATAATCGATTAATCCGGTAGTGTAATCGATTATTTGACATATGCAATTGATTAAAGTAACTAAATAGTCGATTAAATTGTTCCTCATCAATTTGAAAAAAGATTACGAACAAATTAATGGATTATTCTGCAATGTAATCGATTAAAGGAGAAAAGCAAAGTTTTCTAAAAAGTCTATGTAATCGATTACGAGAAATGGTAATCGATTAAAGCATAAGTGCATGGTTTTCGAAAATACATTATGTAATCGATTAACTCAATCATGTAATCGATTAAAGTGTGTTGATTCCAGGGGAAGCTTCATGAAGATTGGAAGCCTTTGCTAAGATTTGTTTTGAGCTTCAAATGTGCTTGAAGACTTGGAATTTTATGTAAAAGGAAAGCAATCTGATTGATCCATGCATTCATTCATTGATTTAACTAAGTATTTTTCATGAAAATCAAACTAAGATTTTATCAAACAACTAAGTTTTTAAAATGAATCAAAGGTGTTTGAAAAATGATTTTGTACTGACTTAATCGATTACATTAAGGATATAATCGATTATTTTGTTCTTAGTTCATTTTGAAAATTTTTTAAAGAACAATGTAATCGATTACCTATCGGAATAATCGAGTAATTGACCTTTGTTTTCACATACACTGCCTTGACGAACACTTTAATCGATTACCAACAGGTAGTAATCGATTACATTGCTATACATTATTTCAAGCAGTGCTCGAAGAATCGATTACCAAAGAACAGTAATCGATTACTCAGGCTAAACTGAAAAAAACCATCTTCCTGTCTTAATTGATTACCAAATTCAGTAATCGATTACATCATATACAAATGCACATAAGTTTTGATGCATTAATCGATTACCAAATATAGTAATCGATTACATAGTACATTCTATTTTATAAAGCTTCCTGTCTTAATCGATTACAAGATACAATAATCGATTATTTTGTTCGTTGCTCATGTCAAGAAATTGTGTTGAACACTTTACTCGATTACTAGACTGATTTAATCGATTACATGAGTAAAATAATCGATTATATGGCACATTTAATCGATTACTGACAGTTACAAAAATCTGTTATAAATAGAACCTTGGCTCAACTTGTTTTTTAACTTGATCAATTCGTATTCTGAGCCTACACAAGCTTTCTAAACACGTTCTAAGTGATTTTTCAGGGTTCTATGAGTTCTTGCTTTCACTAAAACATTCATGGGTTATTGAGTGATTCTTTAAAGCAAGAAGTTTCTTTCAAAGGTTAAGGAAGAAGATGTTCTGAGATTGTTTTTCATCTTTCAACTTGAATTGTTCCTTCATGTGCATGTCATCCACTGGATCATCAGGTTGTTTCTTTCCTTAACTCATTAGTTGTAATTTTGTTTACAAGTTTTGTTGTTATTGGCTATTGTAATTGATTTCTTAAGGCTTGGGACTAGAGAAGGGTTCTCTAGCTTAAAGATCAGAATAGTGTTCTCTGGATCTTTCTCCTTAGATTTCTAATAGGGTTTTAGATTTCTATTCTTTATCTAGGGTTGATAAAGGGGAGGTTCTTGTAAAAGCTTGTAAGAATATTTTATAATAGTGGAACTCTAATTCAGTGTGAATTAGAAGAAACTGGATGTAGCTTCATGATTTGAAGTGAACCAGTATAAATTATTTGTGTTCTTATTTCTACTTTCATCATATTCATTGTCTTTAATTCTTTGAATCATATTCATTGTTCAACAAGTTTTGTTTTGATCTTTTGAATTCTTGGACTGAGCTATTTGATTGAGTAAAAGGTTTCTTGATTTTAAAAGTGATAAAGATCCTGAAGCTCTGATTTGAATTTGTTTTTTAAAATACCAAGGTTCAACCAATTCACCCCCCTCTTGGTTGTTGTGAAGTATTCCTATTGTTTTCAAAGTGTTCTTGAAGTCTTTTCCAGATAAGAATAAGAGCACTTTAATCGATTAAAACAGTAAGTTTTCATTTTTCAAAAACAAAGCCATGAGAATCTGTTTTCCTTTGAAATCATTTAGTAACTTCTAAGTTTTAATAGCACCTACTTATTCAAATTCAATGAGACATGCAAATGGCAATGCATGGATCACAAAGCAATATACTTGAATCAAACTTAAACATATTGCACATGTCTTCATACTTGATTGCGCATGATAAAGCAAAAAATAACTTTAAGCCAATCATCAAGCTTCTTCTTCATTCTTGCTTTTGATTCTTCTTGCAACTTCCCCTATATCCAACAACATTTACTTTCAGTTATCGAAATTTCAGGGCGTTACAAGAATCAAAGCAATTTGGTGAGGAGAGTCCTCAAGCCAATAAATTTGATATAATGAAAAGCCTAATGTTGCTAAGCTACATGCTACTGAATTGCAAGCTCTATTTGCATGGATTAGAGAGAGAAATGCCTTTGGCAACTCATTTGTATCAAGGCCAATTGATTTGCTGTCATGATTCTCTGTATTAAAGCCTTTACCTCTGCTACATGTAGTTGTATGCAATCTACAATTAATCAATGTTTTAAGACTTAAACAATTTCCTTAAGAAAGAAAGGTAAAGGACAAATTCATAATCCAAAGTTAATCGCCACTATGAATGCCGCTCAATATGGTTGGCAAAGCGGGCCAGCCTGCAAAAAACGGGGCGAGCTGGCGTAGCCCACCAAAAATGTGGGGCGGGGTGGGCTGGCCCATTTTTGCAAAGTGGGCTAAAAATGTTAGCATGCCCTGCTTTAATGCAACCCAGCGGGCCAGCCAGCATAAAAATAAAAAATAAATAAATAAGTTAATATTTAAAAAATACAAAAAAATTATAAAAGAATATGAATGTGATAATTAAAAAAAACACAAAGTTAAATAAAAGTAAATAATTTAAAACTAATGCTAAATAAATGATGTCATGTGATAATTCACAAAATTACACCATTTGCAAATGGAATTTATGGATGTAAACTATCCAAAATGTAATATGCTAGCAATGAAAGACTATTTGAAAGTATCATTATTATAAACATTTTAATATTAAAACTTAGAAGTTAATTAGAATACGCTAAGAGTGCAAAAGAGCATAAATTAAAAGAATATATCTATTTCAAAATATGTTAAATATATCTATTTAATTTTAACATTTAATATTTAAATAATATTGGTCTGGCGGGCTAGCCCGCCCCGACCCATGTTTGGCCCACAATTTTGCAGGCCGGATTGGCCCGCCCTGCTTTTGATCAGTGGACTGATATTATCAACCTAGCCCGCATTATTTCGCGGGCTAAGCGGGCTGGCCCGGTGGGCCAAACCCATTTTGCCAACCCTACAGCTCAAACTAACAACATGTAGTAATAGCTCACAAAAAAATTATCACTTTATATGTAAAACTAACCTTCATATATGTTCTTCCATAATAAGCTACAGTCCATTTTTCAATAATCATTCGAATATGAAATAATATATTCCAAGAGATAGAATTTTAGCTACTCAACATACAATAAAGAATACTTCATATAAATTGTTAGACTATTGGCAAGCGTACCAATTGTCGTTGCAGGTTACAGAATTTATAAGAGATCATCTCCACAGGGACTTGAGTTACTCAGTTAATCCGAATAAAATTCAATGGTTCACTAGCTATGTACAATGAGTATAAGCGAAACTTCATATGTTTGTGGAATGACGAAAAATAAGAATTTACGGAAATAACGGATTTAGTGCGTTGGAATTACGGAAACAAATAAAGTAAGTTTAATTAATTCAAGAAAAATAAAGGATTGGACTTCATCGTTCGTACCCTTAGTATCCAATTAATATTACCATGTATAAATCATTTTCTATCCTTATTGATGCACAAGTTAAATCACCCCAAATCGATCCCTCGCATTTGAGAATTCTAAGGATATTTACTAAATATTGATCCCTCGCATATAAAATAAGTATCCTAGCATTATAATCATAATCTCGTGTTGTTTGCAATCAAAACGTTATGCCCTATTCTTAGCAACATAACGGTGATGAGTAAAATCATTCAGTTCAAATCCTAAGAGTACTTTCCAGTCAAACCTAGAATCTAATTTCATGAAACTAGTGATCAAGTAGAATCAAGCATTAAGAACAGAATGAAATTACCAATAAGGAGTAGAAAAGATTCATCCATATAACAAATATTAAAAGAGATACATAAGGGTATGAAGATTACATCCAATGCTTAGGAGAAACTAGCCAATCATTGTGGAGAGCACATGATCAACTGAAGAAATGATCACTGATCCTCTCCGACAGAGTTTCCTCACTAATTTCTCACTTCTCTCACTCTTTCTACTCTTCCTAAGCTAATCCTCATGTTCTCTCTCCAAAATTCATCCATGACAACTTCACTTTGCATACCTATTTATAGGATGGGGAAGCTGTTGATGTCCACTCGCCCAAGCGAGTGGTTTAGACTTGTTTTATTCGCATGGGCGAGTTAATCCTTACTCCTGAAGAAAGCCATTCGCCCATGCGAGTTAAATACACATGAGTCACTTGCCTAGGTGAGTTAAAAACCTAATGTTGAAGAAAGGTGCTAGCATGGGCGAGTTCTGGGCGAATTTGCTTCAAGAAACTTCCTATTTTGACCTTTTTTCCCTTTTGTGCTTGTCTTGCTTGCTTTGGATGCTTTGATACACTTGATACCTATCAAAATACCAAATTTGATTGGACTAATCTTCAAAAATGTAAACAATAACCTTTATATATGTTCCAGCTACAAAACAAATAGGATGAGGGAATATTTATAAGCAATTCACTGAAATCAAAAGATAAGTGCCAGCACTATAATCCTGAAATTAAGCAAAATATGGCACTTATCATAAAGACATTGCTTGCTATTATCAAAAGTAGGGGAATGTAACATATTTTTTACTTTTCGACGACTCTCACACTATGATAATTCACGCGGTGGCACTTCATTTAATTCCTCATTGATTAAAATCCTCCACCGGTCAGAACCTTCCGTAGGTAACCCATTTGAGACTTCGACAATCAATTCTACTTACTTCCAGGATCAATGATTGTCCCCACAAACCAACATGAGCATTTTCCACGACAGCAAAACGGCGACGGTTATCCAAGAACATCTTAAATTTGAATGCAGTGGCAATTTTGTAATATTCATGACTTCAACGACGACGGTTTTACAAAACCCATCTTAGAAAGATGTGTTCAAGTATGGTTTTAAAAAAACCATCTTAAAACTTAGTTGATTTTTTAATAAATGACTCTTGAGATTCCGCGTTCTTGAATAGTTTCAATTTTTTAAAAAGTGTTTTCACGTACTCTCTCACTCTCTCGGCAGCTCTCTCATCCTTCCTACACCTATTCCCACGCCCGCTCCCACCCCATATACCCCGCCACCGCCTTCGTCTGCTTCCACCCTCTGCTTAGCATCCCTAAAATCCTCCTTATCTGTCTAGTTCCATGGGTCCCAAAAGTGTCCTATTCTAAGCATCCCTCAACAATTTATGTCCTTGATATTTTAATCAGAGAGAGAAAAATAAAAAGAAAGAGAGAGAAGGAGAGAGGAGAGGAAGGTGTATTTCTGGGTTTTGGAAATTTCAGCCCCTATCGAAAAACAAGAAGCCCCATCAATAATAATATCGAAGGAATTTGAAAGATTGAAACTTGAGCATCTTGGATCGCAAAATTTTGGTTTTTGGTTTAAAGAGTATCATCTTCGGAATTGATTGATGGCAAAATATTACGTGAAGGCGGTGCCACCGGCGGATCTGAATAGGAACATGGAGTGGTTCACGTACCCTGGTGTAAGTATTGTGTTGTAATTATTATATAGACACACACAGACGATGTAAAATAAGTAATATCTATATTGTTTGTGTTAATGTGAAATTAGCTAAATCACAAATTTGGAGATTAAATTGCATGCCACTTGTTGAAGCACATGAACCTGAAACAGAGAGAGTAGAGTCTTCTTATCTTTTACTTTTGAAACCAATATATTATAAATTTATATTGTTAAATTTGTTGTGTGAAAATTGTGTCTATATAACACGAATCTGAACAAGATTGAGGATGGCCAACAATTTGTTCCAATTTATCCCAAATTCATTTAATTTAATTATATATAGTTATAGTTATTCCAGTATTGATAATATTACGATTATTATTTTATAGCTTTGCAACCTTGAAGATGACTCTGACTATATTGATGCTTTGAACTAGATAGCAAATGAAGTTCCTTTGGTGATTATAATTTCGTTTAAAACACTCTTTATTGCTAAAAAATATAAATATTTTAAATTTTAATTTCTTAATTTCCAGATTTCTCTTGGGGATCTAGACTCAAATTGTGCACCTAGTGTTGGATCCTCTCATGTTGAACAAACTTCTATAAGTAGATTATCAGTAAAGAAGACACTTGCATAAATGAAATTTAATAAAGTTATTAGTACTATTGATATTGAAGCATCTAGCTTATGTGTGAGACATCTTTTGATTTATGAACTTCCTTGTGTTCTGGCAGTGTCACACAATCACTATACAATAGCTATTGAGCAGGCCATATTGCTAATATTTAGCTCAATTTTGTTTAGTTACTATCTCCATGATATTATTTGTTTTTCAACAATATATATTTTTTGTATTGATCCAGGAGAGGTAACATATGCAAGACATGCTATTACAATTGCTGCTTTCATCAAGAGAAATTATGTTCATGCTATGGACATGTAATGCCTCATATGCATCCGGTTCATTAACATTGACTTATGGTTGTTAAGCGCAGCAATTATCATAGATAATGAAGAAAATGGAAGCAGTAAACAAAATGACATCATCATACTTCATTAACAACACCCAATGTACATCATATATGGTGAATTCTTATAATATACAAAGTATATTTATCAAAATTGTATGTATCCCTCATCAAACTACAAAAAACAGGCATAAAACAAAAAAATCGAGCCAACATGCTCTCCAACACTATGCCTAAGGTTCTCATAGAATCTATCCCTGCTCAGGCCTCTTGCCCTGAGATCTATCAGCCGCTCCCTGAGTATCACCTGCAAAACATAATCCCCAACTGGGGTGAGATAACAATCTCAGTAAACTCAGGGTCCTTGGAGGTCTTTCCTCCCCCTTGTTCACTTCCATGCACAAAATATCAAAATTGGCATTACAAACTAGCCATCACAGCTATCAAGTCATATTACCACATGTACATAGCATATATACATATATATCAATGCCTGAGGAGGCTTCATCCATTTATATGGGCACATCTCACATCAGGACTTACTAATCATGCCTGAGGAGGCTTCATCCATTTATATGGGCACATCTCACACCAGGACTTTCTTTCTTTGCCTGAGGAGGCTTCATCCATCTATGTGGGCACATCTCACATCAGGACTTATATATATAGACTATTAAGTTTAATTCTACTAGCTAGAGAAATCTCATCAATCAACACACATAGTCTCAATCCATGTATATCAAGTATAGGATTTCAATCAAAATAGTAACACACAATTTCAATATACATGCATCAATTCATACAATAACCATCACTCCCTCTAGAGTATGGTGGAACACAATCAAGGGAAACACTTCCAGGGACAAAGAGCTTACCTGCTCTCAGCGCTACACCGACTCTCCCGGCTTCGTGGTCACAACCACCAGCAATATCACTATCTCGCCCTACACAAGGCATACAAACAATCAGTCAATTACGGTCCTCAACCGTTAAAATGAAAGGAAACACTATTCCTTTCCATTAAAACCTCTCGGTTCTCTATCTTAGGGTTTTCAGAGCTAACCACCTTATAGGCGATTCACAGACCCTCAACAGGATCTATCTTGGTCTAACCAAGATCTTAGAGTCCCCTTAGACTCTGCATAAGCTCAATTCAAAGCATTTTGTTGCTTAACCACTCTATATTTCAAGGATAAACAAGTTGCTCAGAACAATAAATCCAACATGTTTTCACCGTTTATTAAGCCTCCTGAGCAACTAATGTAACAGCACCTAAGCTCATATCTATCATAATACCCTCCACTTCATCAACATTCTTCCTACTCATGCATATCTCAAAGTCAAAACCAAACTTCATCAAAAGTTATGATTCAAAGCTTAGTATTCATCAGAACAACCCCCTGAGCATATTTTTCTAAAGAATCCAAGCCTAATCCCAGCCCTAATACAATTGGGTTACTATTCACCCCAAGAACCATTTCACTAATCAATCGATAAAACTTGAGTTTCTTACCTCTAAATTGTCGAGGAAGGATGGAAGGTCACTTCTCCAAGCTTTGGCGTACTTGACTCGTCTTCTTTCCCTTCCAAACTTAGTTTTGCAAAGTCCCCTAGAGAACGGGATCTCTCCTATTGATGGTTCTCTCGAAGAATTGAAGCTGGAATCTAGCTTATGGAGGGGTTCTAATCAACTTTCTAGTTGGGTATGAAGTGTTTTGATGAAGAATGTAGAAGATATGAAGCTTTTCTAGGTTGTCAATGGCAGAAAAGCAAAGTAAGAAGAAGACGAACGTTTTTCATCTTTTAAAACACAAAAATGGCCTTTTATAGGCCCCCAGCCCGAGTCCTGGTGCTAACGGTGCCGTTCTGGCGCTATCGGCGCCAGATTACAGAGAAAATTGGCCTCTATCGTGCCTCCCGCGCTACCGGCGCCACTAATGGCGCTACCGGCGCCATCTTCCAGTGCATCTGGCGCTGGTGGCGCCACTCTAGCGCAACTAGCGCCAGATTCCACTGAAAAATGGCCTTCTGCTGCCATCTCACGCTATCAGCGCCACTTCCCACGCTACTGGGTTGAGATTTTTTTTTTTTTTTTTTACAAAACATGGTTATTATAGGACATGCATACAAGTAGGAGGTATTATTAATTATCAACTAATACAAGCATATAACTATAATCCCTTTGGAATACTATGTCTTGATTTAAATTAATTGTCCGAGGAAAAATATATGACCCTACGCCCATCTCCTATATCCAATAAAAACTAATCACTTTCTCAAATTTGTTGGTTCCTTCTAAACTCAACTCAAACACCACTGGTTCATGAGATAGGAATACAAACTTAAGTCCTCCAGAGTTCACATGTTTAATATGCACCTGATATCTTCATATATATCAAAATTATTTTGATGCTACATTAGCACGTGTCATATGCATGCTCTTGGTAGATAAAATGAATAAGTAAAGATATATATTATAATTAAATTGGTGATTGTGATCATAATTTAATTGCTGTCAACTTGAGTTTCAAATTAAATTAATATGAAGTATGTGTTCTTACTTTTGCCTACATGGTATTTCTATACGTAATATTACCATGATATGATTTATGGAATTTACCAAAGTATTTAAACAAGTGTTCACTTTTTTATATAAACAAAATTAGTTAACTTTTTTTTGTGTATTTGAACTAACATTAAAGTAAAAGTTCTTGTTGTTTGTTTTAGTTAAAATCTGTTCATTAATATTTCTTCCCCATGTGCAGTGGAGTTTAATTATGACCTTTCAAGCCCTAATGGACCACTTAACTAGGGAAATAATCCCCAGTGGCAGTTCTATAAAAATGGAAACAAGCAATCCCCTATCAACCTGCAAAAACTTAGTGCTAATGTGGTGTTCAACTCGGGGATTCAAAGGAACTATCAGCTGATTTATTGAATAGATCAAACCTCAGTTATCTATAATTTGAGATATGCTACTTATATGATGTATGTTTGATATCTCTCAATATATTTCCTTATGTGACCTGTGACCTTCTATAGACAAAGTACTTTGTTCAAAGAACGCTGGAGTGCTCTAGGAGGCTTATAGCTGTAAGGGGTGCCTCCAATCTATTCTAATATTTAAGGGGTATAACTGTATAAGTAGCTTTTCAGTGAATACTTAGCCTCTTGGCATTTGAGTGAAGAATTTATTCTTCAAATAATCCAGGTTAGCTTACCTAATGGTGGTGATTCAACAATATCCTCTATGAACAAAATGTTCTTTATTATGAAACCAAATCTCAAAGCTTCAACTTTTGGTAGGTGTGCCTTTGAACATTCTCAAATGATTTTTATAAGCCAAATTTTATTCCATATTTCTATTAACAAGTACATCTTTTGTCTTATATAAACTCAAGTTAGATGGTCATCCAATGAGTGAAGATATTTGGAGAGGAGCAACTAAGGAATCTATTGCCTTCGGTGTTCAATTGGCCTTTTGTTGGTGACCTTTCCCACTTTGCTTTTTGTTGGTGTCAGGTGGGTTTTTGTGTTTTTTTGCCCTTTGTGTTTCAATTTATGGTGTACTAATTTTTTATTTGTACACTAATGGATATAGGTATGGCCTTGCAGTGATTCTATTTTTGTTTTGTCTTTTTTATTTATTTATTTATCATTGTTGTTACTATTTATTATTACAATGTTACTAGTTAATTGTAACTACATTATTAGCTCTTCAGTGTTTTGCAGAGACAATCCTAGGTTAACAAATATATATAGGCTATTTTGGAGGCCGAGAGGAGCGACTGTTTGGCCCTTTATGTGTTGACTAGTGTTTGATGCTGATATTGTGACGGTAACTTTTACTTTTGATGAGCATTTGCCTTGCATCAGATCTAGCTATTTCATATCCAGAATGCTATATAGCTAACTTAAATAATTTTTTTATGTGCTGATCTTCAAAAACTTCGTCAAAGCATGCAGTTTCGTGCATATAGAGTGAGTGGAAATGAGATAGGAAGGATTTTAATTTGTTGATTATCACCCTTGTGATTTTGTTTGTACTAGCCAAATAGCTAGTTTTCTTTTAGGGTCCCATTCCCACAAGATTTGGCCTTGTTAATTACTACTTATTAGACATAGTACACAAGACTTAAGTGTGTATGTGTGTGTGTGTGTATTTAGTAATGGATATTGTTTCCGAGTTGGTTTGCATTTCAGAAACTGTGCAGATTATTGAGAATGGCAAATGGCTTGGGAACATGGATATACATGAACACAGACATATAATGGACATATCTTAGTTCCATGGTGAAGGCTTTGGCTTTGTGCTGACTTGAGTATGGACATGTCTTAAATCCATGGTGAAGGCTTAGGAACATGGTATTTTGCTAAGCAATTGATTTTGGGTATATGATTGTGGAAGGTGGATGAAGCTGCTCACAAATTCGATGAGCATGCACCTTCTTTGCTCACAACTATAGCAAGTAAATATTACATGAAAATTATCCTTTTTCCTTTTATGCTTAAAATTTCCTATTTATTTATGAATAACATAAGTGGACCATGTGACACATGAAGTTAGACATGCCATATTTACTAGGGATTTTCACTGATACTTGAATTTTTAACTCCTCAAAAGCTTGTTCTTGTTAAGTACTATGTGATATATCTCAGAATTGTGTTAGACACCCAACACTCTAGGACCAACTGAATATGTTATTGGAATATCAAGAGGAATAAGTGTTGTGATTGGAATAGCTGCAACAATTGTATATCATGTGCTACAGTCTCGTATATCAACCATTAGAACTGGACTTTGGTCTATATGGTCTCAGGTACAAACTTAGTGATGGTTCTAAGTGTTATGTATGAATGACATGTTATGAGTAATAATCAAATGCAAGCGAGAAATAGCATACAAACTTAGTAATGGCTCTAGATGGAGAGTTCCTATGGCCTTGGCATCACACTCTCCAAGGGAAAGCATGGAAGCTAAAATATCCTATCGTGATGGTTGGTTTATTTCAAGAATTTTGAGTTTCTTTTGCTTCTTTTGTCTTTGATTGTCTTTGTTAATGTAAGTATGGGCTTGTTTTTTTCTTTTTTTTTCTGTGTATAGGATGGAAGAATTCTTTCTCTATTATAATTGGTGGAAATGAAGTAAGAACAGGGAAACCTTCCCCTGAAATGTGAGATGCAATGATGTATTGTCTAGCCTTGATTACTAAGGAGTGAGCTCACTTGACTACTATATATTTTAATTAATTTGTATTTATTTTCTTTTTGATTATATTGTGATTGAGATTTTATTTGAATTGGAATATAGCTGCAATTATTGTGACTGGGATTTTATTTAAAAAGTATCTATTCTAAGACGATTGTGAGGCAAAACCGTCTTAGAAACATCAAATTCTAAGGCGGTTTTACCAAAAAGCCATCTTGAAACCCAATATATATATATATATATATATATATATATATATATATATTAATAAAAAGGGCTTTCTAAGATGGTTTTCAGAAATAACCGTCTTAGAATCATGCATGTTTTGTTTTTTTTTTAAAAAAAAAACATCTCTTCTAAGACGGTTGTCAGGATAACCGTCTTAGAATGTTCACATTCAAAAACATTTAGGACAACCGTCTTCGAAAACCTTTTTTTCCAAAAAAAAAAATTCATGTTCTAAGTTGGTTTCGGAACCATCGTCGAAAGTGAAGACTTTCAACGACGTCCGATATGAAGACAGTTATACAACCGATGTAGAAACACCAAAACAACCATCATAGAAAGCATGTATTGTAGTAGTGAGGTCACCCATCTCAAAACTATTCCAAGTCAAGCATACTTAATTGTGAAATTCTTAAGTGATGGACTACGCATCTTGTTGGTATAGGCAGTACCAAATAATTCCTTTAAGTCACCCTCAATTGTACAATTCCATACCTGCATAGCCTCTGGATCCATCTCATTCTAGTGTGATTCAATCAAAGTGTTGTAGGGAGTAAAATGGATAATTGCATCATGTGTTGACTTAGGCAAGGTTTCCTCCATTCTTCAATTTTTCACATTGCTCATAGCATGGTATAGGGAACAAATTTTTGTTGTTAAGCTCCACTCTAATGAATAATCCTCATGTATTTTGAAATCATCATGTATTTCCAAAAATGAATTAAGTATTTCCAAAAATACTCTACAATTCTTTGTAAAATGCAAACTTGACAGTAAAACACAACTCATACTTTAAAAAGTTGTTCTTTATGAATATCCCATTTCCCATTTCCTTAGATCCACTTGGTACTTCCTAAACAGTGAAACCTATCTATCTATCTATCTATCTATATATACACACACATGACAAGTAAATATAAGGTACGTAAATTAGAAGATGAAATTGGTAGTTACAAAATTCGTCATTGCATAGGTAGATCAATTTCTGATTCCTCTCATACAATAACCTTTCAAATACTAACTAATTATTCATAGGTAAAACTTTAGGTAATGCTTTCTTTAAGAGAGATAATAATTTCCTGAAGTTATAGAGGACATTTAAAGATAAAAAAGTGTATCGAAACATATATCGCAAATCATGATAGAGAGTGGCAGATCCAAAAAAAATCTTTAGTGGGGACAAGAATATTTTGAAAGTAATATAAGTCTCTACAAAATACACAATCTCATGTAAAAAAACAAACAAAATACCTAAACTTCTACAAATTACAAAATTCCTCTATGGATTTTCATATTTTGAATATGTTGTATTATTTGTTCATTATCAATAACATAAAAAATATCTCTCTCTATATATAATCAAGCAATCATTCAATCATTCATCTCTCATACAATTGCTTGTTCCTAACAACTCCAATGAGTTGTATTTGATTCATTAATGCTTCACAACTTGATTAAGAGTACTGTTAGGGGATGCAACATGGGTTTTCAACCTATCCTTTTTTTTCCAATTTGAAAAATCATCCGTTGAAAATGCATCACCTTTTTGTTCTCCAATGTCAAATTTCATGAGATAACAACATAAAAAAAATGCAACATCTTTTGATACACTACATTCAAACCTATTACCAAAATTGAAAACCAATCAAGATTAAACTTCCGAATAATAGCCCCAATTTGTTGTTGTGGAACATCATGCTTTCTTGGTTGACAAGGTCCTTTTTGCAAATAAACTCTTTGGATGTTACTCCGATCATTAGGATGATAACATGATATTTTATACCTATTTCCTGGATCAAAAGGAAGATTATTCAAATAAACATCTAAGAATTTCTTTTTGATGGATGACTCCAATGGTGTTGGTAATTTCTCACTTTCAACATGATATTGAGACTTTGGTGCCCTTTTATTATAATTCAACATCTAAAAAGAATATAAAGTAAATTAAGGTAAAATAAAAACAAAAACAAAGCTAATATAAAACTTAATTAATTTAATTAACTATTAGGAAACACAAAGTGTTTTCCGCTGCGCACAATAGGAATTTCCTAGCTAACCAAACCAAAAATCCTAAAAGGGAATTAAAATGATGAAATCATGTCCAAAGAAAGGAAGGAAAGAAAAGATCCAAACATTAACAAAATTACAAAAATAGTATTAGACTATATCCATAAAAAAGTTACCTTTAGGCTTTAGGAATTCAATTCAAGTGATGAAACTTGTAGATGAAGGAACGACAATGGCCTTAATACAGTGTTATGGACTTAGGATTAACTATATTTTTGGTCCCCGAATTTTTTAATGTTTTTCAGTTTTAGTCCTTAATAAAAAAATTCACGGGTTGTAGTTTCTGATGTATTTGTTCGTTAACATATTTAGTCAATCCCGTTAAGTGTTTCCGTTAATCAATGATGTGGCAGTGTTTAGGAAAACCATTTGTTTATTTTTTGTGGTGGTTAATTTTTCGATGGGTTAAGCCACTAGAAAGTGCATTGTTGGCTCAATTGAAATATATTATATGATTTTTGGCGGTTTATAAGCCAACAGAAATTTCTTCTCACACATTCAACAAAAGCATAGCTCCATTTCAAATTAAATCACACAAATCCAAATGGATTTTGAATGCCAGCAACAACCAAAAACAAAAGCATATATATTTTGTTTTGTAATCAACGAGCATGGTTAACAACAATTTTTCTCACTTTTAGGAAAAGCCATCATTGACACTCATTGGTGAAGGATGGTTTTCCTAAAATCGTCATTCTGACTCATTGGTCAAGGACGGTTTTCCTAAAACCATCGTTGTGACTCATTGGTCAAAGACGATTTTTCTAAAACCGTCGTTCACACTCATTCGTCAAGGGCGATTTTCCTCAAATAGTCGTCGTATTCTCATGTAAAATTAAACACATGTTATAACCAAGCGTTTAAAGCTTGTTTTTGGCTTTTTCTGGGGTTCCATGCTGGTGGCGTGGAGTGCCACGCTGATGGCGTGGAAAGTGGGCCAGAAATGATGATTTTTCTGGAACCCCACGCTGGGGGCATGGGAGGTCCACGCCTGGGGCGTGGAGGCCACGCCTGGGGCGTGGAGGCCACGCCTGGGGCGTGGAGGCCACGCCTGGGGCGTGGAGGCCACGCCTGGGGCGTGGAGGCCACGCCTGGGGCGTGGAGGCCACGCCTGGGGCGTGGAGGCCACGCCTGGGGCGTGGAGGCCACGCCTGGGGCGTGGAGGCCACGCCTGGGGCGTGGAGGCCACGCCTGGGGCGTGGGAAGCAGCCCAAAAGTGCAATTTTGTCTGCCAGTCCAGGGTGGGAGCGTGGGATTCCACGCTGGCAGCGTGGGAGTCACGTTTGGGCCTATAAAAGGCCCAGAAGCCAAAAAATCATGGCATTTTCTCTCCTTCTTCTTGCTCCTTCGTCCAAACCTCCATTAGAGGAGTTTCCGAGCTTTTTAGGACCCTTATTGAGAGTCTAAACACTTCCTTTCGACCTTTGAGTGTGAGAGAAACCTATGGAAGCTTGAATCCTTCGATTTTCCACTTTTTGAAACCCCTTTCTGAGTGCGAAGCGATTTCTCAGAGGAAAAGCTCAGAGAGCTTGAGATTGGCGAAGACCCACGGCGTATAAAGGACACAAAAGCTCGAGGAAGCTGTCCTGAGGCCTTTAGAGTCGCCACTGAGGTAAGAAACACAAGTTTCTCCGTTTGATTTTGAATCTGAGGGGTTTCATGAATAGTGACCCGTTTGTGCTGGGGCTAGAATTAGCCCAGGGTCCAGTTGAGAGATGTGTTCAGAGCGATGAATAGATGAAGGATTAGCTTTCAGTTTCTATTTTTGATAACTTTGAATTTTAGCTCTGTGGCTTGTATATGTGGCTTTATGACAAGGTCACTTGTGATTCTCAAGCCAAGCCAGAGCTTGTTCATGTTGGTTTTGAGCCTGAGAGGCTGGTGGAATGGTGTCTGGGCTGAGGTTTAGCTCGTTCCAATGATGATGATTGATGGCTATAAGACTGATGAGCTTAGGCCATGCTTGTATTGTATTGAGTCTAGAATGACTCAGATGGCTTGTGAGCCTAAGGGACCTTGTGTGGTTTGAGAGCAGCCTGGTGTGGGCTGAGTTTGATTTGAACCCTAGGATAGGGGAATTCTGATATGATATATATTGTGACTTGTATGACTGTGGTCTGGACTTTGATCTGAAATTTACACGTGCCTTGATTAGGCCATGAGATTGAGACTATTGGTGGCGGAAGCCACAGAGCAGGGATGTGATAGCCCTAAGTTATGACGCGAACGACACAAGTTTCAGAGCGAGTTTGGCGCTTTAACGACCCTTGGTTGCTGAAAAAGGTCAATTTTGGAGTGTTGCTGTGAGCCACGCCTGAAGCGTGGGAAGTGCTCTAGAAAGTGGATTTTCCACGCCTGGGGCGTGGGAGTGCCACGCCTGAAGCGTGGGAGCCACGC
>PYAF01000963.1:36908-63315 GCA_007407185.1 Glycine tomentella | reverse complement strand
TAGTCCAGATTAATCTACTAAGCGAAGATTAACCTAAAACTTCCCTACACGAATTAAGCAAACGTGAATCTTGTCAGGCCTAATCTCTCAGGATTAAGCAACCTGAGATTATTGAATCAACCACTTCAGAATCATTAAGCATGACTCTGATTCGAAAATTGCAGAGCAGAGACCCAACAAAGAAGAACCAAGCAGAACATAATTATAAAGCACAGAGAACCTCCATTGAGGGTTTGCAATCTGTCCTAGGGCCCAACCCTAGGATTTAGCCTTCCATTAATTCGAAAATTGCAACAAAAATACGAATTAAATAGCAGCAAAACATTAAGATGAAACTAAAAGCAGAAACGAATTAAGCACTGGAATTGAATTGCAAATGTATTCTGAAACAGAAAATCCAAAACAAAACAAAAATTACTAGCAGAAACTAAAACCTCTAAAACCCTAAGGGAAGCTGAACGTGACTGTCTCTTTTGCATGGGCACAGCCTTCTAAAAGTGCTAGTGTCTGACCTAAAACAAAAATTGGGCCTTTCCTAACAATTCTGGCCCAAGCAAAATCACTAAAATAAAATAAAACGAAAATAAAATGCTGATGTGGAGAATAATGCTGACGTGGCACTCCAATCTTCAAGTCCATGAATTAATTCCAAGCCCATTTAATTATTGAAACTACCCTGAAAATAAAAATTGGAATAATTAAACTTAGAAAATCCAAATTCGCTAAAATCTGAATTATCGGTCCAATTAAATCCAAAATGAGAAACAGTGCGGAATATAGACGATTAAACACAAATCAGGGATTAAAATGAGTACAGAAAGGTGAGAAAATAAAGGTAAAAAGTGACTCATCAACCCTAAACACATAAACCTTATCCCCCTAACCTTAAACCGTTAACCTAATCCAACAGTTAATCATTAACCCAAAGCCTTAAACCCCTTAACCGAACCACTAAACCCTGAACCATTAACCTAATCCAATAGTTAATCATTAACCCATAGCCTTAAACCCCTTAACCAAACCACTAAACCCTAAACCATTAACCTAACCAAAATCAACCCTAAACCCTAAACCCTAAGCCATACACCATCCTCCCTAACACATAAACCCAAACACAATAAACCCTAAACCATAACCCGTTACCCATTATCCATAACTCGCCCTTAGTCCTAAACCCTTAACCCTAAAACTAACAATCATGAAAACTACAACATAAAACCAAAACCTAACCATCGTCTATAAACCTATAATCTAAATTCCTAACACTTACATTAACGAACCTAATAATTTTATTCCTAACATCTACGAACTTAAAAATTTTCTACAGACCTAACATGTATGTCATTAACTAACATGTGCACCCTAGTAATTTCCTAAGAACATATAATGTACCGCGCTAACAATTCAATAATAAAAAATGATCAATTATAAAATGCACTTACTTGTTGGCAGAGCTTCGCTGCAAGAACAATCTACCCAAACTCCCTAGCGAACCAAGCCAAACTTTTTCACCCAAGGTTGAAAAGGCACAAATGGGGAAAAAGTAAAATTTTGGGGGGCTTTATACATGGGACTCATGGCAGCCCCATTTTTCAAAATAGTTTCCCAACTATCTCATTTTTTGAAATATTTATTTAAATTGTATTATTTATTTGATTTTGCCGGGATTATTATCAAGCTTATTTATTTTCATAGTTTATAATTATGAATCTTCTATAGATTCTTTATGGTTAAATTAAAAGCTAAATTATATACTAAAACTAAATTATATAAACCATCTTCAATTATATTAACCTAACACTGATTATTGTAGTATAAATGAATGTATAATTTCTAATAAACTTTATCTTCAATGTTAGAATTTTGAATAACGTAGATACCATTCAGGATAATGTTTTACCTGGCTAATCACTACTACAATTCTAAGAAATTATGTACTCATACATGGGACGAATCCAGAATTATATATATATATATATATATATTAAAAAGATGGTCAATTTTTTATTTTACATAATGTTCTTATTGGGTTTGGTAGAACCTTTTCACGACAGTGATCCTCTGTGAGCTCCTCCACGAATAAGGGTAGGGATACCTGCAAAGATACTTCGACGCTCAAGTGAGAAGAATAGAGATAAACAAGTAGATAGGTATATGGGTTAGAATGAGAATAGAATACCAGAGCTTTGATGATATTCTTTTTACAGGGAAGAAATTGGGTGCATAGATCTGAATTTCCCTTTGTAATAAAGGTTTTCTAATATGATCTTATCTTATCTTTCCTTAAATGATAGATATTTCCTAGATTTAGAGACTACCCGTTATCTTTTAGTTGAAAAATTGAGTATTTCCTCTTTCCTTATTTAAAACTGCTAGTCTCTGCTTCTAAGTTATCGACTTGGTTGGATGTTGAGTGCGACACCCTGCTAGTCTTTGCCTGGTAGGGGAGAGTTCCAATGATGACCCCGCTCACCTTCATGGTGATTCTAACGTTTCTAGTGACTAACTCTCCAATGTTCGCGTTGGTGACGCTGTCGTTGGTGGCATTTCAATTCTTCTTGATGTTAGTGTCACTGACCCTATTTTGTTGTGTGACTTATTCTTATGGAGTATGAGACCGAATCCCCTCGGTCAAATCCTTCTCAGAATGTTATAAACTTAGACTCGAAGGCAATGACTATTCAAATACTTTCGCGTCGACCGTTTGTCCCTCCTCTTCCTTCTCTTAGAAATCCTATCTCGGCTAAAAGCTATACTCCCACTGTTCTTTCGGGCTACTCCCAGGTTCATGACGAAGTTGGATTCTACGTGATTAGTTTTTTTAACTTATGAGTCTTTTGTCGAGTTCCTCGAGTCGGTTGAGTTTTGTCACATTGATCACTCAGATGTTATGTTTATCGAGTCTGCCGGGAAAGTGAACATGTTTTCATGCGTGCTTTTCTGTATGAGACTCATTTATATATATGTATTTGTCTTTTTTCTCCACACTTCACCTTACTGTCCCCTTTGAGAAGTTTAAGGTTGATGTGTTGAGAGGATTAAATGTTGCTCCTACCCAGTTGCATCCAAATGCCTAGGGTGACCATGTGTGCCTTTAGGGTGTTATGCAACTTGTTTTCTATTGTTTCGATTGCCCACAAATTCCTCTTTCATCATTATACCATGAAGAAAAATAAGAAGGGTTGTTGGATTTTCATTACCATCATTTTTGGTAAGGCGGTCATTGGAGGGGGTTTCTTCTCTATGGAGGAAGGATTTCAATCCCAAGGCTCTCATTCAAGCCTCTAGACTTAGCCAGTCCGACAAGGATATGCTAAGCGAGGTTGGTCCTTGTGCATCAATGGACTCCATCACTCGCTTTGCTATAAGGTCTTGTGGAATCTATGATTTTTGGGGCAACGAGTTTGAAAGGGCAAACGTCGAGTGTCAAAAGGCACATGCTGATTGTGCTAAAGTTGAATAGGTTCTAGTGGAGGCCGCCCATGCCAATGAGACGCTGTTGAGGTTGAATAAGAAATCTTAAGAGTCTCTTGCTCATTTTGAGACCAAGTTAAAAGAGTCTGAGACCCGAGAGGAAGCGTTAAAAATTAGGCTCGCTATTGCTGAGGATTCGGCTAAGGCTTTCCTAGAAGAGATTGAGTGTCTTAACAAGGAACTCGCTCTTTCTAAGGCAACTACCGTGAAGATTGAAAAAAGAATTGAAGACCGATCTAGGTGAAGTTCAAGCCGAGATTCTAAACCATAAAGCCAAATTTAACAAGGTTCTCTGTTAGGTTAAATACTTTCTCAAAGATGCCAATACTTACCTTTTTGATGTTGACAAGGATGTCACTTGTGAAGGGGAGTTAGTTTATGAAGTTGACATGCTTGTGGTGGAAGTGTCTAATTTGTCTTAGTTTATTTTTGTTTCCTTTTCTAAAGGCCTAAGACCTTACCCATCAAATAAGGTCCCTTTTTGGAATATTTATAATAGCTTTGTATTCAAATTTTATTCTCTGTATGGAATTTGTACATATTTATTTGAACTAGTCGTTCTCCATTCAGTCTTAGTTTGTAGTTTCATTCGATTTTATTTTTGAATTATGCTATATATCCTAGGCCTGATAACTTAGTTCTGTTGGTCTGTTTCCAACTAAGATTTTTTAGACGAGTGACTTTATTCCTTTTGGTTTAGTTTTAACTAAAAGTTATCTACTGTCTAGTTTTAGTCGAGTAACTTAAGTTTTTGGTCTTCTTTTAGCCAAATTTCTAAGTTAGTTACGGTCTATTTTTAGACGACTATGGTAGTCGGTCTATTGATATCAAACCAAACATTTGGTCTTATGCTTTAAGTTTGGTCTTTAGTAGTAAGAACTTAGTTCTACTAAAATCTATCAAGCCAATAATTTATGATTGAAAGAAGACTTTTATAATAATGGAACTAAGTTCCTATCTATCAAGCCCTATTTTCGAGTACTTCAGTAACTTTGAAGGGTTCAATCCTTCACAGTTTGTTGCTAGTTTGCCTTCTCTGGGATCTTTTCAGGATTCTCCACATTTTCTTAGCACCAAGTCACCTCTAGGAAGCTTCTTCATCTGACTCTTCTGTTGTATCTTTTTTTCACCCTTCTCTTGTATAACTCGACTCTCATATGGACTTTTTTAGTGGACTCTTCAGCCAAATCAAAAGCTTCCGTCAACATCTAGTTGTTTTCTTTCTCTATGAAGTGCACATTTTGAAAGGATGTTTTCTTATCCATATGAGAGACGAAAAGAGGTTTCTCCTATTATTGACTGTAGGGAGCAATAGTAAGCCCATAAAATGGAAGGTAGTTCCTCGATCCAGTTAACTTTAGCCCTTCAGACTCGTGTCTTCAATTCTCCGAGTATGACTTTATTGGTTACCTCAGTCTGCCCATTACTTTGTGGGTGTTCTACAAAAGTTTTTTTGTGTTTGATTGTAATGCCTGGATTTCTTAAGCATGTGATTAAGCTTAGATTAAGCTCATGACTAAGGATAATAATATGCTTAAGGGTATTCAGAGAAAAGCTCGAGAAAGAGTTGAGAAAACTGACTCGAACAAGCGGCGCTAACCGCGTGGCGTCTGACGCTAACCGCGCGGGATGCTTAAACAAGGGCAATCCTGGCGGCCAACTCACGCTATCAGCGTGGATATGGCGCTAATGGCGTGGGCTATTTGAGCCTGTGGCGCGGTCAGCGTGGAATGTGGCGCGATCCGCGTGAAATGCATGAACCAGGCCAATGCTGTCGACCATTTCACGCTATCAGCGTGGGAGTGGCGCTAATAGCGTGGATTGGCCGAGCAGATGGCGCGGGTAGCGTGGGTAATGGCGCTTTCAGCGTGAGATTTGAACAGATGGCGCGATCAGCGTGGGAAACGGCGCGATCAGCGCGGGACCTTCGAGCAGCCTTAAATAATAGCTCATTTGGACGAAAATGGAGGAGAGAAAAGAGAGAAACAATCATTGATGAGCCTGTGAGCTTTGTATCTCCTTCCTCGTTCATCTAAACACCTCTGACCCAACTGAGAAAGTGATCAGAGCCCCGAGAGGAGAGGAAACCCCCGATTGATCTGTGAAAATAGCTGAGACACAGTGAGATTTGATTTCTCTGAGAGAACCTTGAGAGCTCGGAGTTCAAAGGCGAAGGAGACCTTGATTGAGCGAGCTACCTTAGGGAAAGTGATTCCCTGGTGTTTCTGAACATCACAGAGGTAAGAAACTTGAGCTCTAACAGTTGGTTCTGTGAATTGGATTTTGAGGTTTGGGGTTATCCTGAGGGGTGTTTTTAGAGGTGTTAGAGCCGTTATTAGGCTTGTACTCTGTAGAGTTTTGTACTCAGAGAGGTATTCTGAGGAAGTTAGAGCCTTGAATCATCATTACTGATGAAGTTTGATTTTGGCTCTGAGTCAGTATGAGCAGAGATAAAAGGTTGACTAATTGACTAGTCTGGACCTTAGAACAGTTGACAAAGTTGCTCATGATGATGTATAGATGAGATTTATGAGCTTAAACTGCTGATACTGAGAAATGAGATATTGAGAAGGCTAAAGCCGGAAATGCTTTGTATTAGCCTGATCAGAGTCTTTGTGGAGGCTCTGTAGCCTGGTATAGGCTGAGAGGGATCCTGTTAAGGGTCAGATGATCACTTGTAAAGTGAGTAGTGTATGTTAATAGAAAGGATGAGAGTTTCCTTTCGTTTGAACGGCTTAGAACCGTGTCTGATACATTATATGCTTGTTCTTATGTAGGACGTGAGCGTGAGAGCTCTGGTGGTGTTGACCACGAGGCCGGGAGAGCCGGTGATCTGTCTAGAGCAGGTAAGCTCTTGGTTCTTGTTTGTGTATCCTCTGCTGTGTTCCACCATATATCCACTGGGATTATGGTTGTGATATGTGTATATACTAGTAGATGAATGTGTATAATGCTGTGAATGCATGGTAGATGTTGTCTGAACCCTATGAAAGGGTAGCTGATGCTTTATATTTGATCTGAACCCAGAGATTGGTCATTATTATGTATGGTCATGAGTTGTTGAGTGATGATTGAACCCTGAGAAAGGGATTTGATGTGTATGTGACCCTGAGAAAGGGAATTGATATGCATAGCTATGATGTGAGTGAATTATGGCATGTCTGGGTGAATGAGAAACCTGTATATGCATGCTGTGCTTGAATAGTATCCTATTGTAGTAGGATAGATGATTGAGATTGAGAAAGACCTGGTGATAGATGAGCCTGTGATATGGAGGTAGCCTCCTACGTGGAGATGTTTCCCATATACACAGAGGCAGCCTTTCCCAGGCAATTGTATTGAGCTAGAGGATGAGATGGCCCTGTGATACACAGAGGAGCCTCGTGATAAGAGATGTACCTATGTGCACAGAGGTAGCCTCACCAAAAGGAGATGTACCTGATATATAGATGAAACCTTGAGATAGAGATGTAGCTATATATCTAGAGGAAGCCTCCGCTAGGGATACATGCCAGAGATGTGCCAAGTATATAGAGGTAGCCTTCCTGAGAGGAGATGTTTCCTATATACTTAGATGTAGCCTCTGCATGACAGTTATTGATGTGAGGAATGGCTTATTGCCATGAGTATGCCTTGATTTTGGCTGATGGATATGTATAGCCTGATTATGGTCAGGTGTCTTGTGCATTGATGTGCCTGATGATTGAATTAGTGTTTCACTGATGATGATTGTGATTGTGGTTGAGATTGATATGTTGTCAGTGAACCAGGGGAAGGAAATACCTTCAAGGGCCCTGAGTTTACTGAGATTTTA
Source organism: Glycine tomentella (assembly GCA_007407185.1). NCBI lineage: Eukaryota > Viridiplantae > Streptophyta > Magnoliopsida > Fabales > Fabaceae > Glycine > Glycine tomentella. The sequence goes on along the minus strand of PYAF01000963.1, from coordinate 56,027 downwards.
TATCTCACCCCGTTTGTGGGACTTATGATGCAGGTGATTCCTCAGGAGGAGCAGATAGATCCCAAGGCAAGAAGCCTATGCAGGGATAGCTGCTGTTTGTATACCTTAGGCTAGATGATATGAGCATGTGGCTCTGACATTTTGTACTTAGCCTTTGGTTTTGATTTTGTGATACCCTGAGGGGATATTTGTACAGTTTTGTACCGAAACAAAGCCATATGTATATTCACCATATTACATGTACAGTGTATCTGATGATGACATTTGTTGATGTCATTTTTATTTATGTGCTTCCAAACTGCTTAAACTCTGATTAATTATCTATGTGTTGTGGTTATGCTTGGTAATGACCCTCATTGAGAAGGGGGCGTTACATTGATCCCCATGCTTTCGAGGAATATTTCATTGTCAACAAATTGTGTTCCGTTGTACGAGATCAAAGTGTTTGGGATTTCAAATCGGTATACAATGTTCTTCCAAATGAACTTTTGAACATTGGTTGTCGATATAGTGGCAATGGGCTCGGCCTCTATCTCTTTGATGAAGTGATCAATGCCAACTAGGAGGTATTTTACTTGTCTTTTTGATAGGGGAAAGGTCCAAATATGTCTCTTCCCCTAATGGTAAAAGGTCATGGTGCTACTAGGTTGTGTAACTCTTTGGTTAGAAAATAAGAGATGTTATCAAATTTGTGGCATTCTTCGCACTTCTTCACATATTCTATGTAATATTTTCTCATTGTCAGTCAATAGTATCTAACTCTAAGAACTCGGGTTGCCATTGGTTGAGATATTGAGTGCATTCCACATATTTCTCTATGTATCTCCTCTATCACGATTCAGATTGGTCTCTGGTTAGGTACTTCAAGAAGGGTGTTGTAAAGCCTCTTCTATATAGGTCTTCCCCCTCTATTACGTAGTAGATGACATTTCTTTTAAGCTTTTTTGTTGTCGTTGGATTTTCCAGGAGTGAGCCTTTCTCCAGGAAGTCCCAAATCTTAGTCATCCATTCCCGTTCAGCAGAAGTCACACTAGTCACTACTTTGTCTAGGGTTGGTTCTAACATGGTTTCTAGGATGACCATCCTATGTCGTCCCTTCTTCATACTAGCAAGATTTTATAGTAAGTTGTCGCTTGTTGTTTTCTCGAGTAATATGCTAAGTCTCAAATTTGACAAAGGCATCTTTAAGATAAGTAGCCATGTGTTAGTATCTTGTCATTTGTGGATCTTTGGTCTAGTATTCTCCATTTAAGTGACGAGTTTGGAGTCACTCCAACACTTTAAGTACTTGGCTCCTACTTTTTTAGCCAATCTTAGTCTGGTTAATAGAGCTTCATACTCGACTTGGTTGTTTGTTGTTTCAAATTCAAACATTAGAGATTGCTCTGGATGACTTCGTCTGGGCTTTCTAGAATGACTCCAGCCCAACTACTTTTTTCATTTGATGAACCATCTACATACAACCCTCCATCATTTAGACTTTGGCTCTGTGTTGGTTGGTAGTTTAGCTACAAAGTCGGCTAGGCACTATGCATTCATGGGACCCCTCGGTTCATATTAGAGTCCAAACTCTGAAAACTCAACCGACCAGGCTATTATTCAACCTGCGAGTTTTGGTTTCTTTAAGACTATTCAAATGGGGTGTTCGGTTCGAACAACGATCTGGTGACTTTGAAAGTATGGTCTTAGTCTTATAGTAGATGTGACTAGAGCCAAGGCTAACTTCTCGATCATTTGATATCTTATTTCTACATTTTTTAGGACTTGATAAGTGTAATAGATAGGGTTCTGACTTTTCCCTTCTTGTAACATTATCACCAAACTTATATTATGTTTAGATACTGCTAGGTATAAGATCAGATCTTTACCTTGAGATTTACATAGGATTGCGCAGCAACGAATTTTGAGTTTCTGGAAGTAGGATTTACATTCCTCAATCCATTCTGTTCCTTCCTAATTTTTTAATAGTTTGAAGAATAGTTTAATTGTGTTTGCTGCTCTTGGAATAAATCTGGACAATGCTACTAGTCGGCCAATGAGTCTCTGCAACTCTTTCATCATGTTCAGTCTTCTCATTGCTATGGTGGTCACACACTTATCTGGGTTAGCTTCAATTCCCCTATGAGTGAGCATAAAGCTTAAGAACTTCCCTCCTTGTACTCCGAATATGCAGTTTTCCAGGTTTAACCTCATGTTGTGTTTTCTTATATCGGCCATAATTTTTTCCAAGCCCTATGCGTGGGAGATGGCACTTCTGCTTTTGATCATCATGTCATCCACTAAGACTTCTAAGTTCCTTCTCAACTGGTTGGTAAATATCTTGTGCATCAGCCTTTGGTAAATAGATTCGACGTTCTTGAGTCTGAATAGCATAATCGAATAACAATAGTTAGTTGTGTTGGTTGTGAATGTGGTTTTCTCCTTGTCTTGCTTAAACATAGGGATCTGGTTGTGTCCAGAATATGCATCCAAGAAACTTAGGATGGAGAACCTGGAAGCTTCGTCAACCAAGTGATGAATGCTTGAAAACGAATACAAATCCTTATGGAATGCCTTATTCAGATCTATGTAGTCAATGCACATTCTCCACTTCTCGTTGGACTTCTTTACCATCACTAAATTGGCTAGCCATGTGGTATATTGCATTTTTCTAATGAATCATGTGCTTAGCAGATTTCTTGCCTCTTAATGCACGTTTTTCCTTTTTCATGACTGAGCTTTCTTTTCCTTTGCACAGCAGGTCTAGCTTTTGGACAAATTGCTAGCTTGTGGTAGTGGAATTCGTGGTCGATTTTGGGCATGTCTGATGTGGACCATGCGAATAAGTCTGAATTTGTTTCTAGTACTAGCGTTATAGTGTTTTGCACCTTCATGGTCATCTGACATTCGAATTTGGTGCATTGAGGTGTTTCTTTGCCAAGTTGAAGAGGCTTGACCTCTTCTGTTGACTCTACCTTTTGTTCTACTTCTCTTGGATCAAGCTCAATATCCCTCAAATTGTTTAGGGAGGTGCATGCCACAAACTGTGCGTTGGGTCAACTTCCTTTTTCCATTTGTCGACTCTGAGACTTGCGACATAACACTCTTTTGCTTTCATCGGCCCAGATGGCGATAATTGTTATGTCTTCACTTGGAAACTTCATAGTTAGGTGCGATGTTGAGATGATAGCTCTTAGCTCATTGAGTGAAGGACACCCTATAAGTATGTTATACGATGTGCGTGCATAAACTAGGAGGTATTTTATCATGATTGACTTTGATAATTTCTCATCCCCAAAACTAATCAGCAGGTGGACGTACCCTCTAGTGTCGACTGTCTCTCCTGTAACACCAATAAGCTGCTCCGGGATAGGATCTATTTGGCTCTATAGTATGCCTAACTGTTGGAATGTTAACCAGTAGAGGATTGTTGGCCTGCTAGTCTCGCCAGCATCTGGTCCATGAACGGCAATGGGAAAATGATCCTTTCTGGTGGCTTTATTGAGCTTTTTGTAATCAATACACATTCTCCAACCCGTAATAGTACGAGTTGGAATAAACTTATTTTTTTTCATTCTTTACAATAGTTATACCACCTTTCTTTGGAACTACTTGTACAGGACTTACCCACTAGCTATCTAAAATAGGATATATCATTCCAGCCTCCAATAGCTTTACTACCTCCTTTCTGACAACTTCCTTCATGGTTGGATTGAGGCGTTTATATGGCTGAGCTACAGGTTTATATTCTTCTTCCATTAAAATTCTATGCATACAATAAGAAGGATTGATACTTGTGAGGTCTGATAAGGTCCAGCCAATGGCTTCTTTGTTCTCCTGCAAAATTTTCACCAGTCTCTTTTCTTCTTCTTCATATTGTTTTGAATTAATGATAACTGGTTTCTATGAATCACCTGCAAGAAAAACATATTTCAAATGTGGAGGTAATGCTTTCAGCTTCATCTTTGATTCTTCATTTTGCTTCTCTTCTTTCAATTCTTCAAAAAGAGATTAGTGGTAAGGAATTTTCTTGAAATCATCTAGCCGTTAGAGACAATCTGAACTTTTATTATGTTCACATTCACTCATGTCCCAAATGCTTCAGTCAATATTTTCTCTAAACCATGTTTTCTTTGAATGGACCTCTTGGAGTCAGAAATCACTTCATCTAACACATCCATTCTAAAACACTCCCTCTTATCTTTAGGATGCTTCATGGCTTCAAATACATTGAATTGCACTTCATCATCTTGCATCCTAACAATGAGTTTTCCTTCATAAATATCAATAAAAAATTTAGCAGTCTTCATGAAAGGTCTGCCAAGAATCGATGAAACTTCACTATCCTCATCTATATCTAACACTACAAAGTTGACTGGAAAGATAAATCTGTCAACTTTAACCAATACATCTTTAATACTGCCACAAGGATGCTTAATAGTTTTGTCAGCTAGCTGGAAAATCATCCTAGTTGGTCTGATTTCTACTTCTCCTACCAACTTGATCATGGACAATGGCATTAGGTTGATGCCTTTCTCACTGATAATCTCTTAATAGTCACAAAAATTTTGAAACTATCGAGATCTCTGGATTTCTCTAGAATGGATTTTTGAATAATTGCACTGCAAATTTGCATCCAACTCTAATGTTTCATCATCCATAATTATTTTCTTCTTTGTAAGCAAATCCTTCATGAATTTAGCATATGTTGGCATCTGCTCCAACGCCTCAAAAAAAGGAATGTTAACCTGCAGCCATTTGAAAATGTCTAAGAAATGCTTGTATTGCCTTTCATTATCTTTCTTTGACGGAGCATGTGGATAAGGAAGATGCTGAACTGGTGGATGGTTTAGTACAACTTTGCCTTTGTCAATTGCTTGTTTCTTTGATTTATGCTTCTCCTCTTCACTTGCCACTTTCTCTTCCACTTCTTTATTAGTCACCACTTCATCATTTTTCTCTTTTTCTTTTTCAACTCGTTCCTTCATCATTTTTTTCTACAACTCCTTCATTTTCATTTTTCTCACCATCATCCTTCAAACAAACCACAGTCTCCCTCCTTGTTGTAATTGATTTGCATTGTTCCTTTGGGTTAACATGTGTGTTTGCTGAAAAAGATCCACTTGTATACTCAAACAGTTGTTTTGCAAGTTGTCCAACCTAAACTTCAAGATTCTTAATGGAAGCATTAGTGTTCTTCTGATTTGTGATGGACATATGCATAAAATGAGTTAGAGTATCTTTTATTTTTAACATTATATCAGGTTGAGATTGTTGTTGTTGTTATGGACCTCTATTTGAAGGACCTGCATAAGAATTGTTAGAAGGACCTACATAAGAAGAGTTAGTGGGACCAGAATATGCATTATTATTTTTCTGCCATAAGGCTCATTTGAACCTGGACCACCTTTATAGCCTTGGTAATTTCCTTGAAAGTTGTATTGAGGTCTGGTTGTATTCTGCAAATAATGAGCCTCATCTTCCTATTGGAATTTACCAGGTGCTGAATATTTGTCATTTTGATTGTCACCATCATAGAAATCACATCTTAGAACTTGTTGAACTTGATGAGCTTGGTGCGTTTTATGTGATCCACCTTGCTGAAATTGTTGAGGAAGTTGACCTATTTGTTTTGTTAAGGCCTCTATTTGCTAAGCAAGAGTTTATTTTGAGCTAGAATTGCATTCTGAGTATCTAGCTCCATTATACTTTTGCTTTGAACCGAAGACCTATCATGGTGACTCTGATAATCACTTGGCTGCTATGGAGTCAATGACTACAATTGCTTCCTCAGGGCTCTTAGACATCATAGTACCTCCAGCTGAGGCATCAAGAATCATCTTTGTCCAAGGTCTCAAACCACTGCACAAAATATGTAGTTGTGTAGCATCATCAAAATTATGGTTTGGGCACCTTCGTAATAAAGATTTGAATCTCTCCATGTCTCACAGAGAGGTTTATCAGACCCTTGCGAAAAAGTAGCAATGACTGATTTTGCACTAATGAATATGGATAGAGGAAACAATCTCGCAATGAATTTTTCCTTCACTTCTTCCCAAGTGTTGAGACTTTTGTTTGGATGTGATTGGAGTCATGTCTTTGCTTTACCTATCAAGGAGAACAGAAAAGCTCTAAGGTAGATAGCTTCAACATCTTCATTAGAAGCTCCCATGGTATTGCATGAAAACAATATGAACACACATAATAACCAAGAAGGGGGTGAATTGGTTTAAACTTGGCCTTTTAAAAACTTTAAAGAATCAGAATAATAAGATCATATCATAATTTAACCAAGAATGCTCCAACCAATTAAACCATTCAGCTCAAGAAAACAATTACAAAACCTTACACTTGTTGAGTAAGAAAGATTTCACCAAAGAATCACAGATTAAGATAGCAAGAAGAGATTAAAGAAAGTTATCAACACAAGAACTTATACTGGGTCACTTCTTACCTTTGAGAAGTTACATCTAGTTTCTTCTAACCAAACTTAGTTAGAGTTTCACTATTCACAATATTCTTTTCTTACAAGCTTATTACAAATCACCCTTAATCAAACCTAGATTAAGAACATAAATCTAATCCCCTTAGACTCCTAGTGATCAAGACATAGAGAACACTTCTCTACTCTTCCCTCTAGAGAAACCTACTCTAGACAAGCCTTAAGAATTCTATTGTAATAGTTACAAACAACCAAAAATTCTAAAATGAATTTACAAGCAAAGTTAATGGAGAGAGACAACCTGATGATCCAATGAATATGAATTCATATGATTTACCAATCTTGATTCAGGTTGAAAAATAAATTTCAGAGCAAACTCTCCAAGAACTTCTTTAAATCTTGCCCAAGAAGAAATCTTTCAATGCAACATGAAAATTTAGAATTTGTGGGACAAGAGCTTAGTAACTCAGAATATCTTTTCTCACTTCAGAAGGATTTTGAAAATCAATGAAAATATTGTAGTTTAATGATTTATTTTTCAAAAGATCCAATAGTTATTTATAATAAATTGTTGTAACTGAATGTACTCGATTAAATCGTCCATGTAATCGATTAAAACCACTAATGTAGTCGATTGTTAGTAAGTTTAATTGATTAAAGTGTTCTTGAGATTTCTGGAAAATATATATGAACAAAGTAATCAATTAAATCGCCATGTAATCAATGAATACAAAAAGTTTTATTTCGAAGAACGCGCCAAGTAATCGATTATCACAGGAAGACATTTATGTATCTTTGTAAAGTGTAATCGATTACCATATAGCTGTAATCAATTAAAGTGTTCATCAAAGCTTAAGTAATAGATTACCATTAGCTGGTTATCGATTAAAACAGAGAAAATATGTTTTTCCAAAAATAAGCTTTGAACACTTTGGCTTTTGAATGCAATCAAGAATACTTTAAAATCTTTTTCATAAAACATGTTTTTTATAAAACCATGAATGTAAGCCAATGAATGATGTTTATGCAATGCAATGGATCATTAAATGAAACTCTTAGACATCTAAAGATTACATATGCCTTCAATTGAATGGCATGTAAAAGCTAAAACATCTAAGACTAAGAGCCTCAACATCTTGATCCTCTTCAAGCTCCCCCTGTATCTAACACTGCATAGCTCCATGAAGGTAGATAAATGTATGTATGGATCTTCATGATTCATTCCAACAAAAAGGTGCGAACCAATTAGACTGAGCAATGTTGGCTTAATTCCACAACCTTGTTACTGAAAGGATGAATGACTATAATGTTGTAATGCTTTGGTCCTTATTGATAATCATAGTCACCAAGAGTCCTCTCACATAAATTAAAAAGAACAAAATACAAAAAATCATAAGTATTGAGGTTAGCAAAAATAACATACAACAAAAGAGAATTTATACAAAAATCAAAATAAAATAAATATCTAAAGTAAAAAAAAGTCCTATTCAACTAAAAAATTTAAATATGAAAGAACTGACTGAGTGACTTAAGTCCTCGCAACGGCGGCAGAAACTTGTTAGACTATTGGCAAACATACCAATGTCATCATAGGTTAAAGATTTTATAAAAAAGATCATCTCCTTAGGGACTTGAGTTACTCAGTATCTCTAGATAAAAGTAAACATTTCAATAGCTATGTACAATAAATTTAATCTAAATTTCATGGTTTAACGAAAATAACAAAATTAGTGCGTCAAAAATACGAAAAATTACGAAAACAAGTAAAATGAATTTAATTAATTCAAGAGAAATGTTGGATTGGATTTCATCGTTCATACCCTCACTATCAAATAAAATTAATACATATGAATCATTTTCTAACATCACTGATGCACACATTAAATCACCCCGAATCGATCTCTCGCATTCGAGAATCCTAAGAATATTTACCGAATATCGATTCCTCGCATATGAAATAAATATCCCAACATTACAATCATAATCTTGTGCTATTTGCAATCAATATGCTATGCTCTATTCCTAGAAACATAATGTAAAAAGTAAATTCATTTAGATCAAATTCTAAGAGTACTTTCCAGTCAAGTGATCAAATAGAATCAAGTATTACGAATAGAATGAAATCACCATTAATGAGTAGAAACAATTCATATATATATATATATATATATATAAAATATCAAAATAGATACATAAGGGTATGAAGATTACATCCAATCCTTTGGAGAAACTAGCCGATCATTGTGTAGAGCAATGGATCGACAGAAGAAATGATGAAGGATACGATCCACGGTCACTTTTCTGCAGCTCTAGCTCCAGTTTTCTCTCTTCTCTCTCCTAACTTTGCGTTGTTCTTGAAAATAATAAGAATACTTCACAACAACCAAGAGGGGGGTGAATTGGTTGAACCTTGGTATTTTAAAAATCAAATTCAAATCAGAGTTTCAGGATCTTTATCACTTTCAAAACCAATAAACCTTTTACTCAATCAAATAGCTCAGCCTAAGAATTCAATAGATCAAAATAGAACTTGTTTAACAATGAATATGATTCAAAGAATTAAAGATCAATGAATAAGATGAGAATAGAGATATAGAAATAAGAACACAAGCAATTTATACTGGTTCACTTCAAAACCTGAAGCTACATCCAGTTTCTTCTAATTCACACTGAATTAGAGTTCCACTATTATAAAATGTTCTTACAAGCTTTTACAAGAACCTCCCCTTTATCAACCCTAGATAAAGAACAAAAATCTAAAACCCCATTAGACTTCTAAGGAGAAAGATTCAGAGAACACTACTCTAATCTTTAAGCTAGAGAACCCTTCTCTAGTCCCAAGCTAGAAGAATCCTATTACAATAGCCAATATAAACAAAACATGTAAACAAAGTTACAATCAATGAGTTAAGGAAAGAAACAACCTGATGATCCGGTGAATGACATGCATATGAATGAACAATTCAGGTTGAAAGACAAAACCAAACTCAGAACATTCTTCTTCCTTAACCTTTGAAAGAAACTTCTTGCTTTAAAGAATCACTCAAAAACCCATAAGTGTTTTAGTTGATGCAAGAACTCATAGAACTCAGAAAATCACTTTTAACGTGTTTAGAAAGCTTGTGTATGCTCAGAATACGAATTGATCAAGTTACAAAACAAGCTGAGCTTTGGTTCTATTTATAACAAACTTTAGTAACTGTTAGTAATCGATTAAACGTGCCTAATAATCGATTAAAACGCTCGTGTAATTGATTAAATCAACCTTGTAATCGATTAAAATGTTCTACAAGTTTCTAGACATGAGCAACGAGCAAAATAATTGATTATTCCGTCTTGTAATCGATTAAGACAGGAAACTTCAAATTATCAAAATACACTATGTAATCGATTACGATCTTTGGTAATCAATTAAATCAGGAAGCTTTATAAAACAGAATGAGCTATATAATCGATTACAACATTTGGTAATCGATTAAGACAGGAAGACAACTTTTTGAACTAAGCCTGTGTAATCGATTACTACCTATTGGTAATCGATTCTTCCAGAGAGTCTTAAAATCATGTATAGCAATGTAAAGCTTTGTAATCGATTACTACCTATTGGTAATCGATTAAAGTGTTTCAACAAAGCAGTATATGTGAAAACAAAGGTTAAATAATCAATTATTTTGATAGGTAATCGATTACATTGTTCTTGAAAGCATTTCCAGAATGAACTAAGAACAAAATAATCGATTATACCTTTAAGGTAATCGATTACATCAGTACAAAAACATTTTTCCAAAAACCTTTGAATCAAATTAAAACCTTAGTTAAATGTTTAAAAGCTTTGTTTGATTTTCATGAAAAACACTTAGTTAAATCAATGAATGAACGAGTGAATGCATGAATGCATGGATCAATCAGATAGCTTTCCTTTTACATAAAATTCCAAGTCTTCAAGCATGTTGAAAGCTCAAAACTCATATTGTATCAAAGACTTCCAAACTTCATGAAGCTCCCCTATATCCAACAGTTCTCCATCCTGTTTTTTGCCTCTCTGCTTCCAATTTGAATGCTTTTAAATGAAATCATGCAAGAGGTGCCAAACCAACTCTGCCAGGTGAGTTGAACTCGCCCAAGCGAGTTGGTTACTTCGGGCTGAAGTTATGTCACTCACCTAGGCGAGTTGGTTCCTTCAAGCAAAAGTAATCTCACTGGCCCAAGCGAGTTGATTGCTAGCCTGGGCGAGTGGCACTCTGAAATTCTTCAAAAATGACCCTTTTGCCCTTCATCTTGGCTTGGTTTCCGAATCCAACAAATAACCATCAAAACATAAGAAATGCATGGATGAATCTTCCATATTTAAACAACAAGATTTATAAATGTACAAATATAAAACAACTAGAATTAAGGGAAGTTTATAAGAAAACTACTAAAATCAAAATAAGTTCTTTATAATCCCAAAAATAACTAAAATATGGCACTTACAATACTTTGCAAACAAATATAACCTTTTATGCCTTTCTCCATTTAAGTCATCCCACTTGTATTCTATGAGTGACATCCTCATTAATCTCTACATCATTTTGTATGATTAATTCCAAGTATTTTAAACCTAGAAACATGTTATGTGACATCTTCTCCTATTTTTACTTTTGAGTCAAAATTCTTTTGTTTCTTGCTAAAATTGAAATGCATACATATACTTTGACGATCTTGCTCTTACTCAAGTGAAAATCCTTTGGTCAAGTCTGCCTCTAAAGTTCAAGCTTACTGTTTATGGCTTAGTTTGATTCCTTAATCAAGACTACATATATAACCCGCAAAAAACATGCAACTAGGAATAATCTTTTGTATGTCCTTGATAAGCATGTTAAGATTAGATCAAACAAGCAAGAACTTAAGGATGAGCCTTGATGTAATCTTGTCCCAAAAGAAGAGTTCTTAGTTTCACTTCTTCGAGTACTCAAACTAGTAGTTACCCCTTCATATCTGTGTTGTGTAGCTCATATATAAGCCATACACACATATTTTTTCTCTAATTTCTTCCATAACACTTCACTTGGTACATGATCATAAGTTTTTTCCATGTCAATAAAAATCATATTTAAGCCTCTTTCTTTACTTATGTACATTTTCATCAACTTTCGCAAAAGATAAAATAGCTTTTATTGTAGACCTTTCTAGCATAAAACCAAATTGATTTTTTGCAATCCTTGTTTCTTATCCTAATTTATGCTCAATCACCTTTTTCCCATCATTTCAAAGTGTGACTGATAAGTTTTATACTACCTTTTGAAAACAGTATGAAAAGAACATAAGAACCAAGAGGGGGGAGTATGAATTGATTAAAACAGACAGCTATGATTTTCATTTTGTGCTATGTAATCTTTTCATTTATACATAACACTAATTGACTAATAAGTAAAGTTGATGAATCTTGGCTATAGCATAGAAGGGCAAGTCACATTAACATTCATCATATGAACAAGCTTATAAGAAAAGACTTAATCATTGGCTTAACTAAACTAAAGTCTGAAAAGGACAAACTATGTGATGCTTGTCAAAAGTGGAAACAAACAAAGAATTCTATGGGCTTGTTATTGTTGATGATTACTCTAGATTCACATGGACTTTGTTTTTAAGATCCAAGAGTGATGCCTTCAATGCTTTCAGAAAATTAGCCAAACTTGATCAAAATGAAAAGGGAAGCAAAATTATCTCAATAAGAAGTGATCATGGTGGGGAATTCCAAAATGAGCATTTTGAAAAATTCTGTAAAGAAAATGGAATCAACCACAGTTTTTCAGCTCCAAGAACACCTCAGCAAAATGGTGTTGTGGAGAGGAAAAATAGATCCTTTGAAGAAGGTGCAAGAACTCTTCTTAATGAGACAAATTTGCCTAAAAATTTTTGGGCTGATGCTGTAAGTACAGTTTGCTACACTTTAAATAGATTACTAATAAGGCCTATTTTGAAGAAAACTCCTTATGAACTATACAAAGGTAGAAAACCAAACATTTCTCACTTAAGAGCATTTGGCTGCAAGTGTTTTGTATTGAACAATGGTAAAGAACCACTTGGCAAATTTGATGTTAAAGCTAATAAAGTCATCGTCCTTGGATATTCATTACAAAGTAAAGCATATAGAGTTTTCAATAAAAGAACCTTATGCATGGAAAAATCAGTTCATGTTATTTGTGATGAATCTAATCCCTCTAAAGAGGAAAATAAGTGTGAAAATGATGCAGGTCCTTTAGAAGAGTTTATACAACTCAATGGATCAATTGATAAAGAAAACGAAGAACCTATTGCTGAAATGAAACAATCAACACCTATCCAAGAGCCAAAGAATTGGAGAACTACAAGAGATCTCTCCCTTGACAATATAATTGGAGAAGTCACTGAGGAAGTATCTACTAGATCTTCATTGAGAAATCTCTATTGTAATATGGCTTTTGTTTCACAAATAGAACCTAAGGGCATTGATCAAGCCTTGCTTGATGAACATTGGATGCATGCCATGCATGATGAACTGAATCAATTCAAGAGAAATGAAGTTTGGGAACTTGTTCCTAGACCTTCTTCTCTCAAACCTATTGGCACCAAGTGGGTTTTTAGAAACAAACTTGATGAGAGTGGTATCACAGTCAGAAATAAAGCTAGATTGGTTGCAAAAGGTTACAACCAAGAAGAAGGCATAGACTATGAGGAGACCTATGCTCTAGTAGCAAGGTTAGAAGCCATTAGGTTACTACTTGCATATGTATGTTTAGTGGATTTTAAACTGTTTCAAATAGATGTTAAAAGTGCTTTCTTAAATGGATATATTGAGGAGGAAATCTATGTTGAGCAACCTTCTAGTTTTACAAATTTCAAATATCCAAACCATCTTTTTAAACCAAAGAAAGCTCTTTATGGGTTGAAATAAGCTCCAAGGTCTTGGTATGAAAGATTGAGTAACTTCCTACTTGGCCAATCTTTCATAAGAGGACATGTTGATAAAAACATTGTTCATCTAAAGGCACAAAAATGATATCTTATTGGTACAAGTATATGTTGATGATGTAATTTTTGGTTCAACGAATAAATCTTTGTGCAAAGAATTTTCTATCTCTATGCAAAATGAGTTTGAGATGTCTATGATGGGAGAATTGACATTCTTTCTTGGACTTCAAGTGAAGCAAATGAAAAATGGGAAATTTCTAAATCAAAATAAATACTGCCTTAAAGTGATCAAGAAGTTTGAAATGGAGGAAAGCAAGGATGCTGCAACTCCAATGACAACATCAACCTATCTTGATTCAGATGAAACAGGGAAGAAGGTTGATGAGTCAAAATACAGAGGAATGATTGGATCCTTATTATATTTGATTGCAAGTAGATCGGATATCATGTTGAGTGTGTGTTTGTGTGCAAGATATCAAGCAAAGCCCAAAGAATCACACCTCACTGCAGTCAAAAGAATCATCAAATATCCAAATCAACACCAAGAGTTGGTCTTTGGTATCCCAAAGGTGCATTACTCAACTTAATTGGATATTCTGATTCTGACTTTGCAGGGTGAAAATTGGATAGAAAAAATACTAGTGGAACTTGCCACCTGTTAGGTAGCTCACTAATCTCATGGCACTACAAGAAGCAATCTTGTGTTACTCTATCAACTGTTGAAGCTGAGGTCATCTCTGCTGGAAGGTGTTGTGCTGAAAGCCTTTGGTTGAAGCAACAACTACAAGATTTTGGTGTAGAATTGTAGGAAATACCTCCTAAGACAGGGGAGCAAAATTAAGGAAGAAATTGATTTATGTTTATGCAAGAATACTTGACACTTGCTCTTGGCAATAAGTTGAATTGATATCAGGTTATCAAGTATAAAAGTCTCCTATCATTCATCTCTCAAAACACTTAAAAGCTAAACAAATGTTGGATTGATATTTGGCATTTTCAAAGCCAAAAATGGGGAGATTGTTGGATATAGAGGGAATAGGAAGCAGATTAATCAAGGATGAAGCTGATTTTAGCTTTTCTTATGCCAAGGCATTTGTAATTTGTTTAGTATGAGAGGCAAATATTATGATCCTTACATTGCATGAACATAATCATTAACATGCATACATGTTTTTACTAAAGCATTAAAGTTGTTCATGTTTTCAAAAGAAATTAATTTCTCGTGGTTAAGTTTTTGGAAAAATCATTTTACACTGCTTTAATCGATTACACATAGATATAATCGATTACCAGCTTCTGTTTTATTCTGGAAAAGCCATGAAGAACACTTTAGTCGATTACTAGCTAATCGTAATCGATTACATAGCACAAAATGAAAATCATAGCTGTCTGTTTTAATCGATTATATCAATGTGAAAAAAACAACTCTTGAATTCAAAATTTCAAAGTATTCATAAGCCTTCTAAAAGTTTTTTCTTAAAGTTGTTGTTTTGATTATAACTGTCCTTTTCAAACTTTAGTTTAGGTAAGCCAATGACTAAGTCTTTTCTTATAAGCTTGTTCATATGATGCATGTTAATGTGACTTGCCCTTCTATGCCATAGCCAAGATTTATCAACTTTACTTATTAGGCAATTAGTGTTATGTATGAATGCAAGTTCTATAGAGAGTAAATAGATATTACCTTTTCTTTTACCTATATGAATCACCTCGTCGGTTTGACCATCACATATCATACAATAATTGTGATTGAATGAAACTTTGAATCCTTTATCACATAGTTGACTTATACTTAGGAGATTGTGCTTTAAACCTTCCACATAGAGAACATTTCTGATCTTTGATTTAAAGTTGTCTCCTATGTTTCCTTCAGCAACTATCTTTCCTTTTTTATTGTCTCCGTTAGTGACAAATCCTCCATCTTTGAGACTCAGATTTGTAAGGATGGATATGTCACCTGTCATGTGTCTAAAGCATCCACTGTCAAGATACCATAATAAAGATTTTGCTCTTAGACACACCTGCAAAATTCAAATCAATTTACAAAGGAAGGTACCCAATTGAGGTTGGGTCCATAGGGGTTAGCTATTTTCTTTTTCTTTGGCACCCAAATGCAATCTCCATTTGGCACATAGAATCTCCTAGCATAGCACCTATTGGATATGTGACCTTTCTTCATGCAATAGTTACAATTTACAACTGTTGATGCTTTTTCAAAATGAGTCATATGAATAAACTTGTTTTTTGAAACAAATTTTTTATTTTTCTTTTTTGGAGGTACAAACTTGATTTTTTCAAAAGATTTTGATCCATGTTTGTAACCCAACCCAGAAGTATCTCCAGCATACTTTTGCACACTTAGCATTCAGCTAAGTTGCATTTTCTTTTATAAAGCCTTTTCGAAATATCAACTAAGTAATTATTTTCTGAAATTAATAACATATGCTTTTCACCTTAACTCTGTTTGAACTCATCAAACTCTTCTTGCAAAGCTTTGCATTTGTCAACATTTGATGAAGAAGAAACACATACACATCCATTCATTTTGTAGCTTGAAACAAGTTTTTCATTTTCTTCTTTCAAGTTACAAATTTTAGTTTGCATTTCTGCAAGTTTTGAGACATGCCATCTGAGATTTCCTTTTACCCTATTATTGGATTTTGCAATCTTTTGAGCCTCTTCATGCATTTCATGGAAAGCATCAACAACTTGATCAAATTCAGAATTTACCTTTGTTTCAGCACTTGAGAATTCACCATCTTCACTTATTGTGGAAGTGAAACATACATTTGCTTCTTCATTCTCACTTGATGATTCAAAAGTTGTTGACTCATTGTCTTCCCATGCTATATAGGCTCTCTTAGGCTTTCCTTATTTCTTTGTCTTCTTTTCACCTAATTGCTTTTTCAAAAAGATAGAATATTCAGATTTATTGTGGCCATGCTTACCATATTCGAAGCAAGTGAAATTTATGTTGTTGTTGTCACTCTTTTTGTTGTTGTTGTTGTTGTTGTTGTTGTTGTTGAACTTTATGAATTTTCTGTTCTTGTTTCTTCTCATGAACTTGCTGAACTTTTTAACTATTAGATTCATGTTGTCATCACCATCTTTTTCACTTGAGTCTTCTTCATTGTCCACCTTAGAGGATGCAACTTTCAAGGCTATGCTTTTGTGTTTCTTGTCTGCATCTTGTGCATGTGTTAGTTGTGACATTTGAAGTTCATACTCAAGAAGCTTACCAAAAAATGTAGCCATAGACATCTTGGATAAATCTTTTGATTATTTGATTGTTGTCGCCTTTGGTTGCCATGGTCTTATGAGACACTTAGAAATTTTGATGTTCAACTCTTCAGCATCAAAAATCTTTCCAAGACCAAGAAGATGATTTACTATGTGAGTGAATCTTGTTTGGAGCTGAGATATGTTTTCTGTGGTGTTCATCTTGAACATTTCATACTCATGGATCAAGGCATGCTTCCTTGATCTTCTTACTTCATGTATACCTTCATGAGTTACTTCCAACATCTCTCACATCTCCTTTGCACTTTTTCACCTAACAATTCTAAAAAATTCATCAGAAGAAAGTACAGAAGTAATCATGTTCTTAGTTTTGAAATCATACTGAACAACTCTCTTTTCAGCATTTGTCATTTCATCCCATTCTTTGGGAATCATATCATTACTAATAGTTTTTATAGGAATTAAAGGACCTTTTTCTATTGCATTCCAAGCACCTGGGTCATTTGATTGATTGAATATATGCATTCTATTTTTCCAAAAACTAAAATGCTCTCCTTCAAACATTGGAGGACGATTGAGGGAGGCACCCTCCTTAAAGGTAATTTGTGTGGTATTTATTTTCTTTTTAAAGAAAGATAGTGATCTTGAATAACACTCAAGAACCTGCTCTTGATACCAATTGAAAACAATAGGAGTACACAATAACCAAGAAGGGGGTGAATTGGTTTAAACTTGACCTTTTAAAATACTTTTAGAAAATCAGAGTTTAATGATCTTTATCACAATTGAAGCAAGAATGCCTCAAATCAATCAAACTACTCAGTCCAAGAAAACAATTGCCAAAAAACTCAACTTGTTGAATAATGAAGATTTCACCAAGAACCACAGATCAAGATAGCAATTAGAGATTAAAGAATATAGATCAATACAAGAATTTATACTGGTTCACTTCTCAAGAGAAGCTACATCCAGTTCTTCTAATCAACACTAGATTAGAGTTTCACAATTAAAAAATTTTAGTTTTTACAAGCTTTACAACAATCACTCTTTATCAAACCTAGATAAAGAACAGAAATCTAAAATCCTATTAGACTCCTAATGATCAAGACATAGAGAACCCTTCTCTACTCTTCCCTCTAAAGAAACACACTCCAGAAAAAGCTTCAAGAACCCTTTGCAATAGTTACAAATAACAAAAAATTCATAAACGAATTTACAAGAGTTAATGGAGAGAGACAATCTGATGATCCAATGAATATGAATGAATATGATTTACCAATCATAGTTGAAATGAAAAAAAAGTTTCAGAACTTTCTCTCCAAAAGCTTCTTTGAAATCTTGCCCAAGTAATCCTTCAATGCACCAAGAAGATTTAAAAGTATGGAACAAGAACTAATTAACTCATATGAACTTTTCTCACTTTCAGAAGGCTTATCAATACTTTGAAATTTTGAATTCAATAGCTGTTTTTTTTTTTCAGAAAAACTCACAATCTATTTATAGCCAACTTTTGCAACTGAATGTAATTGATTAAATCGTCAAAGTAATCGATTAAATTGTTCTTCAGCCAATCTGGAAAAGTTTAATGTGTAACGACCTAAATATTTACTTATTTTTATTTTTACTTAAGGATAAATTTCTAAGAGACGTATAATAGTAACGTTTTTAAAATGTAAAAGCTACAAAAGATTTGTTACTTATATACATAGCCAATGTCTCTGATACAAAATTTTATATAATACAAGTACACTACTTTCTCAAATATCCAGCTTGTTATATAACTTCTTTTATATTTCTTCACTATTCCAAGGCTTCATGAAACTTGTCCATCATTGCCATCTAAAAAAAAAAACATGAAACAAATCGGGTGAGAAATAAATTTCTCAGTAGGCAAAGCTAAATCCCGAACTTATTAGTAGGTTAGTAAAATCATTCAAATAATTAAACACATCCACAAGAAATATGCAACTATATGAATGCATGAGATGAACTATCCCAGGGCAAATGGCCTCCACATATCGTATTGTATGTGGCCACACTGAGTATAGACGCTGCTATAGTCTTACACAAACATGCATGAATTTTGCCATATATCCTTGCACCTGGGTACTACATATTGTACTGTATGTAGTATCAGATTCTGTTTCCCCAAAGCCTCGTACTGGACTTGGAACATAGAAACATGAATCCATCTATCTTATTCACATCAACATCCATAAAAATCAAATCCATAAGCAAAATACATATTACCTTATGGAAAATATTTTTATTATATCATCATATATATCATAAGTATGGTTACACCACCATACCTTATCCAATAAGTTTATAAGTATGGTTAAACCACCATATTCTATTCAAGCAAAATCATTACCAACTTAGGCATGACCAAAGAATATTCTCACAGAAAATTATGTTAGTATTCTAACTAATAATCCATAATATGTCTTTCAAATAATTTCTAATCCCTTGAAATTTTCATAATAAAAGATTAAAGTCTAGTATGCATCTTTTATTCTCCTTTC
>PYAF01000963.1:1918-14739 GCA_007407185.1 Glycine tomentella | reverse complement strand
TTTACTTGAGTTTTTAGTCTTGATACTCAAGGATTGAAGACTTATTCAAGCTAGTGCTTAAAGAAAGTAATCAAGAAAGAGTGGTAGTCATCTTTTGCATATAATCTCAGGTTGATTGAATCATTCATATCATTGTAATTGTTGAGGATTATAAGGTGATATCTTTCTTGTACCTAAAGCTTGAGTTTAGTTGATATTTATTGTATAATTGTGTTGTATTTCCATATAACATTTGGATTCTTTAAAGCTTTTTCTGGAAAGGGTTTCTAGAGGGAAAGACAGAGAGGGGATCTCTGGTTCTTGATCTTTTGAAAAGTCTATAGGGAGTAGATTTTGAATTTTACCTAGGGAGGGTAAGAGAGACCATTTTGTAAGCTTGTAAAGAACAAATATTTGTTATAGTGGAACTCTAACCAAGATTTGCTTGGAAGAAAACTGGATGTAGCCTCCGGGGTTGAGAGGTGAACCAATATAAATCTTGTGTGCATTAGATTTCAGTTTATATTTCACTAAATTCTTGAAGTATAGAATTTGTTCATCATATAAACTTGGTTACTGCACAAGAGTAATTTGATTGGTGAAGTAAATTGATTTCTAATTGGTTTTAAATTGATACGATCCTTTTGAGTTCTTCTGCTGTTATAAATTTTGAAAGCAAATTTTAAAACTCTGAGGTAAAACCAATTCACCCCCCTCTTGGTTTATTTGCATAAGTGTTCATTGTATTTTCAGCTTCCCTAATGTGACTCTTGGCTGCCCCAACGTGTGCAGTGCAATTTTTATGCTGAAGTAATCGATTAACTCGCATTTGTAATCGATTAAAACATAGTTAATTACCATTTTCAGGCTTATGTAATCGATTACAGATGTCTGGTAATCGATTAAAGCTGACAAGTCTTGTTTTTTTAATTTCCTCATGCTTATGTAATCGATTATAGGCATCTGGTAATTGATTAAAGGTATCAGAAACTATTTTACAAGATGTTTTTAATCTATTACAAGAATCTGGTAATCTATTAAAACAGACAACACTTCTTTTGTGTTTCCACTGAATTGGTGTGCTTCTTCATGCTTTTCCAAGAGATACAAGTTAGCTTGGATGTGGTCTTGAAGTGCTTGAGTCCTAGCTCTTGTCATTGGTCCTTTAAAGCTCACCAAAGAAAGTGATTCAAGCTCTCATTCTAGACCTTTGGCTTAGAATGGACCTCCATCATCCTCTCCTTCTTGAGAGAAACTTGTCCTCAAGTTTGCTTCCTCACTTATACTTGGCAATTCATCATTCTCTTGAGGAAATTTATCCTTCCACTTGTGCTTATAGGCTTGTTTAGCATATTGTTCCTTTTTCCTCCCCACATGGTCTTTTACTTGTTCATGCAATTTTCTAACATAAGAAGCTTTAGACAAAGCATCATGATTAATCATAGAAGAAGTTGTAGGTAATGGCAATAAATCAAGAGGAGTTAAAGGATTAAAGCCATAAACAATTTCAAAAGGAGATAAGGAAGTAGTCTTGTGAACTACTCTATTGTAAGCAAACTTAATGTGAGGTAGACACTACTCCTAAGTCCTCAAATTGCCCTTGATGTGCCACTTATCATGTCTCTTGTTGAGTTTGCATTGACTTTTCAAATATTTAAGAGATTCATGATCACCATGGATCACAAATTCCTTTGGTGAAAGATAATGTTGCCAAGTTTGCAATACTCTAACTAGTGCATACAATTCTTTATCATAAGTGGAATAATTGAAACATGCACCTTTCAATTTCTTACTCAAATAAGCAATAGGATGTTTATCTTGAATCAAACCCCCCCCCAATGCTTACATTAGATGCATCACATTCCAATTTAAAAGAAGCATTAAAATTAGGCAATGCAAGAATAAGTGCATGATACAACTTATCCTTCCATGTTTGGAAAGCAACTTCATCCAAAAAAGGTTGCATAGCTTTGTGCCATTTTCTCTTTCCTTTTCAACATGTAAACAAAGAGAGTTAGGAATCATATAATAAAGAGGTTGTTGTGCCAATAACATTCTCTTGATTTTCTTTTCACTCAAGAACAAACTCTCTTTAATCTCATGAATTTTTTTGCTCTCATTTTCTTTCTCTTTGCTTTTCTTCTCACTTGTTTTTCTCTTTGGTAGCTCATTATTCTTCTCTTTTTTAGGTGCAGTATTTTTTTCAAGTGCATTATTTTTTTCAGCTCTTGCATTCTCTTTACCATTAAGAGATCATCACCATCTTCGATCTCCACTAGTGTAAGTTCTTCTTTTTCACTTGATGAACTTGTTGAGTCACTTGAAGACTCACTCTTTATGTCTCCCTCCTCAAGAAAAATCATGGTTTTCTTGTTAGTACATTGAGAAGCAATGTGACCTTTACCAAGGCACTCTAAACTCTTGATATTGCTTGATCTTGTTGGAATAGGATCCCTAATTTTTTTGCTTGAGCTCTCCACCTTTTCTTCCTTATTTTTCACATGAGAAACCTCCCTTTTAGGCTTGTCATTCCAGCTAGAAGTTGCAGCCCCATTGGTCTTGGAAAAGGAATCTTTTCTCCTTTTTAGTTGTTGCTCCACCCTTTGAGCTTTGTGGACTTCTCTTCTATCATTATTTTCTCTCCTATCCTCCCTCTCACTCCTCTAATCATAATAATTTCTTCCATGAGAGGAAGCATACTCATTCACCCTCCTACTACTATGAGCCTCTCCATCCACACTACCATTTGGACTACTCCTTCTTTGAGTCTTCTTTTGTAACTCCTCAAATGTTGCATCTATTTTGGTTTGCAAGTTCTCTATTTGTTTTGTCATGGCTTCCATAAACCTAGTGGTCCTAGGTGACAAAGCCTCATCTCTAGTGGTTTCAAAGGAGTCAATTGAAGAATGGACAAAGAATCAAGCTTAGTTTTGAACTTTCAACATGCCTTGAAGTCTTGAAGATTAATTTGTGATTAAATGTAAAAGAGAGAAGCATTTATGGTGATTCAAGTGCATTGGATTCATATCATTCATTAAGTCAATTAGTTTGAGTAATAGAATTCACAAGGCTTTGATAAATTCTTTAAGTTTCATAATTAAATCAAAGGTTTTTGGAAAAATAAGTTTTCTACTGATTTAATCGATTACTTTAACGTGATAATCGATTATTTTGTTCTTGGTTATTTTGGAAAACTTTTCAAGAACAATGTAATCGATTACGTATCGGTTTAATCGATTATTTTACCTTGGTTCACATACAAATTGCCTTGATGAACATTTTAATTGATTACCAATGAGCTGTAATCGATTACATAGGCTAAACAGAAAAAATCACCTCCCTGTCTTAATCGATTACCAAAGACAATAATCGATTATATCATATGCCTATGCTTAACATGTTTTGCCTCATTAATCGATTACTAGAATCTGTAATCGATTACACACTGTATTTCATGTTTGTGAAGCTTCCTGTCTTAATCGATTACCAGAATCCGTAATTGATTACACAGTGTATTTCATGTTTACGAAGCTTCCTATCTTAATCGATTACTTATCGAAATAATCGATTATTTTGTTCGTTGCTTCAATCTAGATTTTTATAGAATACTTTAATCAATTACATGCTTGATTTAATCGATTACATAAGTGAAATAATCGATTATTAGGCGCGTTTAATCAATTACTAACAGTTACAAAAGTTTGTTATAAATAGAACATTTGCTCAGCTCATTTGGTAACTTGATCAATTCGTATTCTGAGCCTACATAAGCTTTCTAAACACATTCTTAGGGATTTTCAGGGTTCTATGAGTGCTAGTCTTCACTAAAACACTTATGGGTCTTGAAGTGATTTTTGAAGCACGAAGATTCTTTTCAAAAGTTAAGGAAAGAGATGTTCTGAGTTTGTTTTCATCATTCAACCTGGTATATTCATTCATGTGCATATCATTCATTGGATCATCAGGTGTTTTCTTTCCTTAAACTTAGTGGTTGTAATTCTTTTCTGAATTTGTATTATTGGCTATCGTAATTGGGTTTCTTGCTTGTAAACTAGAGATAGGGTTTCTCTAGGGGTTGTGCTGAGTAGTGTTCTCAGTGAGGTTGTCTCTAAGAATTTAGATTTCTGAACTTTATCTAGGGTGGGTAAAGAGAGACTTTGTAGTCACTTGTAAGAACAGAAAATTGCAATAGTGGAACTCCATTCTAGTGTTGAGTGGAAGAAACTGGATGTAGTTTCATAGTGTTTGAAGTGAACCAGTATAAATTTTGTGTGCTTTGATCTTGGTTTCTTTCTTGATAATATTCAGTTCAACTTGATTGCCTTGCTTTGTTTATTAATTCAATTATGAGCTATTAGATACCTTGGACTGAACATTTGATTGAAAAAAGATTCTTGGTTTCAAAAGTGATAAAGATCCTAAGGGAAACTCTGTTTTTGTCTAAGAAATTTTATTTTCCAAGCCTAACCAATTCACCCCCCTCTTGGTTAAGTGTGAAGTGTTCCTATATTTTTACAATCTCTTGTTGAGCTCATCCTTCAAAAGAAATGGTTAGCAAAAACACAAATATATAAGAAAATTCTCACCCCTCTCTAAGTGTTTACCACTCTCACTCGTGTTTGCACACTTTCTAGGCTTTTTCTATAATGTTCTCTCTTGCCTTTTTCCACTCTTATTCCTCTCTATAGTTCTTAAGCAAAAACTTTTAATCAAATCAAGCTTCTTTACTATAGTGAAATAGAAAATGATTCTAGGCTAGACTCAAGAGTCAAAGAACAAGAAAACTCTAAGACAAAACCTTGGGAAATTTTAAGAGACAAGCAACAAAAGAAAATTTTTAGAAAAGCACAACTCTAATTGGAATTTAATGAGACAACTCAAGTAATACTATGGGTTGTACCAAACTGCACAAGGTGGTTATGCTAAGTAAATTCAATTGCTAGAAGCCAAATTTCATAAAATTTGCATGCCATAGAAGTTCATGTAATTTTGTGGTTCAAAGGAAATTTGAACTTGTAGCCTTTGTGACTTAGATTTGCTTCTAAATTCTGTTTTTCTTTTACTTTTTACCACTTGATGTATTTTCTTTTGTGCTTTTGATTGTTTCTTTCACAAAATTTTTTAAGCTTTTGTTTTTCTTTTGCACAAGTTTAAAAATTCTTAAAGAAATTCCAATGAATCACTAAAAACAATGTATAACAATTGTAAAATTTGCTTCTAACAACTCAATTCAAATTAGACATGAGAGTAGAATCAAAGCAAGTGGTCATACAACACAAAAAACACTACAAACAAAAATTGACATGAATCAAGACAAGAAAATTAGAAAAAATATCAAGAACACATGAAGAAGATGAAGAACATGAAGAACATGAACACATGAAACTTAAAGGAAACACAAGGATTATGTGGTGGAACACACAACAAGCCCACACCACCAAAAATCAAATGAAAACAACAAGAAACAAGGAATTGAAATGAATTTTCATTTTTGGATTTGGTGTAGTTTTTTTTACCTTTGAAGAACTTTTAAAACTGAACTTGAAGAAGAATTCCACAAGGATTAGGCTCTAGATAGCACATGATGGAATGTCTACAACAATTAGACATTAATTTTCCCAAATCTACCTTGCAATGCAACCCAATCTTCAAGCAAACCTCAAGAACTCTAAATTCTGCAATTTCCCAAGAATTTGGGGTTGTTTTAAGCTTTTTAATTCAGCTATGGAAGATGAAAGAGAGATTAAGAATGACAATAGATGGCACCATGGAAAAGCTTTCCAATAAGCCTAGGAAGAATCTCCACAATAGCATTGAGAAGCCATTGATAAGACTCAAGAAGTTCTTACACAAGAACAAAAGAGAAACTCTCACAACAATTTTCATAATTGTATTAATGAACCAAAGTTAGTTACATTCAGTTTTGGCGCCTTATATAGGCCACAAAATTACAAGCTAAATGTCACTAAATGTAAGAAAATGCAAATTGAAATGAAGCCCAGATGAAGCTTGGGGTGCAAGCTTCCCTAAAGTGACTCTTGGTTGCCCCAACATGTGCAGTGTAGTTTTTATGCTGAAGTAATCGATTAATTCGCACTTGTAATCGATTAAAACAGAGTTATTTACCATTTTCAGGCTTATGTAATAGATTACAGATGTCTGGTAATCAATTAAAGCAGACAAATCTTGTTTTTTTTAATTTCCTCATGCTTATGTAATCGATTACAGGCATCTGGTAATCGATTAAAGGTATCAAAAACTATTTTACAAGATGTTTTTAATCTATTATAGGAATCTGGTAATCTATTAAAACAGAGAGCACTTCTTTTGTGTTTCCAATGAACTAGTGTGCTTCCTCATGCTTTTTCAAGAGATACAAGTTAGCTTGGATGTGGTCTTGAAGTGCTTGAGACCTAGCTCTTGTCATTGGTCCTTTAAAGCTCACCAAAGGAAGTGTTTCAAGCTCTCCTTCTAGACCTTTGGCTTCA
This sequence comes from Glycine tomentella, assembly GCA_007407185.1. NCBI lineage: Eukaryota > Viridiplantae > Streptophyta > Magnoliopsida > Fabales > Fabaceae > Glycine > Glycine tomentella. The sequence continues at coordinate 8,272 of PYAF01000963.1, read as the reverse complement.
AATGGACCTCCATCACTTTGACATTTGTTGGTGGAGGCAATTTCTCAATGACATCCACCTTGGCTTTGTCAACCTCAATCCCATGAACAGATATCTTGTGACCCAATACACTACCTTCAGTTACCATAAAATGGCATTTCTCCCAATTGAGCACAAAATTTGTTTCAATACATCGTTTCAAAACAATATCAAAGTTAGACAGACATATATCAAAAGAAGATCTAAAAACAGAGAAATCATCCATGAATACTTCAATGTTTTTTTCAACAAGATCAGAAAAAATAGACAGCATGCATCGCTGAAATGTAGCAGGTGCATTACAAAGACCAAAAGGCATTTTCCTATAAGCAAAAACACCGAAGGGACAAGTAAAAGTTGTTTTCTCTTAATGTTCAGGATTAACATTAATTTGACTATATCCTAAATAACCATCAAGAAAACAGTAATATTGTTGACCTGCTAGTCTCTCCAGCATTTGATCCATAAAAGGTAATGGAAAATGATCCTTTCTAGTAGCTTTATTGAGCTTCCTGTAATTAATACACATTCTCCAACCCGTAATGGTACGGGTTGGAATAAGCTTGATAAGTGCCCTAATTCAGTTAAATTCATGTTTCAAATGCAGACACTTATCTTTTGATTTTAGAAGATTTGATCATAAATTTGCCCTAAACCTAGTTAAATAGTACCTAATGCTTATATAAAAGTTATTACTTGTATTTCGGAAGATTAATTCAATCATGCTTTGTATTTTGATAGATTTCATGGACTTCTGAAGCTTCCGTACACTTAGAGCAAGCAAAAAATGGATCATAAAGCAAACCTAGGAGGTGCAACAAGCAAATCAGGCCCAAAATGCATCAAGGCCCAAAAGCTTCTTCTGGAAGGTACATTTAACTAGCCCAAGCGAGTGAATATAGTGCAACTGGCTCGCCTGGGCGAGCACCACCTGTAATTGGGCCTTCAAGTGGCCAAGTGGACGTGCAACTTGGGCCATCAACTCGCCCAAGCGAGTGGAACATGAAGGAATTGGTCGCTTGGGCGACCAAACTCGATCAGGCCAGCCCCTATAAATACCCAAGCACCCCCAAGGCCAAAGACACATCTTCCATTCCATTTTCTCTTCATCCTTGCTTCCTCAAGCTTGTTCTTTAGCTTAGGTTCTTAAATATTAGTATTAGGTAGGTTAGGAAAGTGAGAGAAGTGAGATTTAGTGTGGAGACTCTGCCGGAAAGAAGCGGTGATGGGGCCCTTCATCAATTCTTCTCTTAAGGAGGTTCTCTCCATGCTTGGTTAGTTTCTCTTAAAGGATTGGATGTAATCTTCTACTTTTAAGTATCTATTTTAATATTTATTTATGCATAAATCTTTTCTATTTATTATTGGTAATTTAATTCAGTTCTTAATGCTTGATTCTACTTGATCACTAGTTTCATGAAATTGGATTCTAAGTTTAACTGGGAAGTACTCTTAGAATTTGAACTGAATAACTTTACTCTTTACGTTACGTTGCTAGGAATAGAGCATAATGTTTAGATTGCAAATAGCACGCGATTATGATTGTAATGCTGGGTGTAACGCCTCTCTTTACTCTCCCGTGCTTGATTGATTTTATATGGAATTTGTGACCACTTGTGTTATAATGATCTTAGTTATAAATTTTTCAAGAAAATTCTTTTCACATTGCTTGCAAATTTTGTAAGTTGTTTGTAACATAAGCGACTTTCCCTCACCATGGTTTATATAAATATACTACTTAAATACAAATTAAATTATTAAACAGTCCAGGTACAGTCCCAAATAGTTCGTCACAAAATAAGTTACAAACAGCTTAATACAGATAGCGTAGCACCAAATACAGATAACAGAAAATCATAATCACAACAAAAAGTACATCCAGCTTCTTCATCAAGTCTTTCTCAACGATTTCTCTAGTTTACTGTTCTTCTGCTCGCCCAAATAAATTGGGGTTATCACAGGTGTCAACCACCGACACAAATTGGGGTAAGTACATGATAAACACAGTTTAGATAAATCAACAGGATAAACACAGTTTAGATAAATCAACAGGTTTATAACAACACAAAATAGTAAAATATAAAATACTAAGAAAATAATCATCAATCAATGTTCGTAGTGGCTGATGCATGATTTCCTGGTTAAATGATGCATGACTGAGATCTCAGCTTAATAATTTATCATCAATGGCCACAGTCAAGATAGCCCCACCCTCTCTAGTGGAACACACCTATCCAATCAGTCGGGGTAGGGCAGGGGCGCGTAGGAATGTCACCTCCACCTATGTGATCATCATGGTGGTGTGGTCCTCCCTGAAACACACTACCCCCCAGTTCAATCTCTGAACGCATGGACTCGGTTTAGCTATCTGACAAACAACTCCACGGATTAACCCCCGCAAGGCATCAACTCCACGGATTAACCCCCGCAAGGCATATGCATATGAAAATGTATGAATGGTTTAATTATTCTTCTTTTACCATTAGTCTCCAATTTATTTCTCATATACGTTAACCATTCAATATAAATCTGGTACCACTTCATTCAACATATTATTTGGTATGGAAATACTCAGCAACACACGGATTCAATAATCATCCATCATGATTAATTCCATATAAAGGATACAAGTGTGCCATAATTCCTTTAAAGAATTAATCTTAATAATATGCAGCATGACTCTTAATCATATATCCATGACTTAATTTAGAATAGAACATAAAACTTTATCATAGCAGCACATTAATTACAGCATACAGCAACACCATAAAATAACATACAGCAACAACATACGGCATCATTCAGTTACCAATACAACCATGTACAGCAACATACTAAAATAACTTAAAGCAACATTAAATACAGCAACATAATAAAATGGACAGCAACATACAACAACCTATAGCCACATAATATCATACAGCAATATTAAATACTATTACAGCAATATACAACAACAAAATAAAATAACATACAGCAACATTAAACTTCAAATGCAGCCAAGTAATCCTATGGCCACCAAGTAGAATTAAATATTTTGGACAGCCGCCTATTTAAGTTCAAGTTAATTATTCTTTAGGTTACTTAATCACTCTTCAAGTCTAGTAAGATTACTACCCTTGCCTCCTTTTCCATTCATTGAATCATTTAGACAAACACTTGGCATGCATAATTTAAATTGTGTAAGAATGAATGATAGCATAGATTAAATCATATAAGAATAAGGCATAACAGCACCTATTTAATTATCTAAACCATGTAAACCAAATACTTCCCCATACCTTGGCTTCTTTGGTTTGAAATCTAGCAACCTTTCCCAAAACTCCTAGCTTTTCCACATGAGCTTCTTTAAGTATAGACCTTTGTTTTGTTTTCTTAATTAAGTGAAAAGGATGTAGAGTAGAAGGTTTATTTTGCAAATGATAAAAAGATTAAGATAGAAAGGTGGAAGTAGAAGAAATACCAAAGAGATATGGCACGGTTTTGTGGTTTGTTGTGAAAGTGTTTTGAATTGGTTTTGAAAGGGATAATGCCTTAAGGCTGCACGTTCTATGCCTTTTCTTCAGCCCCCTCAAAGCTCACGGTCCCAATATTTTATAGAAGGAAGTTGCTTTTGTTTTGAAGAAAAATCAACAAAATATCTTGTAGCCATTAATGTTTACTTTACATGTTCCTTTCTTTCATTGGTTAGTGAGTGGCTTGCTTCCAAGTGTCCTTATCATGATTTTTCTACATCTTTCTCCTTGTTTCTAGCTTGGTCCGTGGAATTCCCCAAGTGTAGGTGCAAATTCGTAGGGTAGCTTTTGCCTAAATAGTTTTTTGTATTTTGCTTCTTTCTTGGAAAAACCCGTTTCTGTAAAATAATTATTCTGGGTTTGTTAACCGTTGGATCTTCTTAAAATTTTAAAGGTGTATTCCTAACCCCTATATCTACCTTTTGACCGTTGGGATCGTGGAAATAATGTTTCTAGCTGCCCACGTATTTGGCTAAAGGAGACAAAATAAAATTTGCTTCAAGTCATTTATGACTAGCTTTCCACTTGGACCAATAGAAAGTTTCAAGCTTCTTAACCTTCCATGTGGCCAATCTTGAAGCTTCTTAAAGTTTTTCTCCACTGATCTTACATCATATGGTCAAGGCTTAATCTAGACTTCCAAATTACTCCAATTTTCCTTTTATTGTATGTACTAGTAAAATTCTATTTTCCTATTGGTCCATATTGCCTCTAATTATTAAAATTACTAAACTAATTTATTTAGAACATTTATTCCTTTCATAATTAAGAGAAAATTCTCTAGATCATGTCCATATATGTCTGATAATTTTCTGATACTTAGGGTAGTCTAGATTAAACTCTTTTCAACTTGTCTTCCAAAATCCCTAGAAATCACAATTTAGGGTTTCTTATCACCAATCTTGCTAATAATTTGTTACCTACAAGTATTTTATCTAATGCTCAGGTTCTCATTAATTTCTGAAGTCATCTGGGTCAGTTTTGACCTAGGGGTATTTTGGTCATTTTCAAAATAACCAGGGGTATTTTCGTCATTTTCCCTAAATAATTATGTACTGCCTTTAATTAACATTTTATCCCCCTAATTGACTGGGTTTCCAGAATTTGAGGTGTTACACTGGGTTATTTACTTCGTATGGGAGGGATCGATATTCGGTAAATATCCTTAGAACTCAATTGCGAAGGATCGATTCGAGGTTAATTAATGTGTGCATCAGTAATAATAGAAAATGATTTATACATGGTAATATTAATTGGATACCGAGGTATGAATGATGAAATCCAATCCTACGCTTTTCTTGAGTTAATTAAAATCGTTTTATTAGCTTTCGTAAACTTTTGCTATTTCCGTAATATCATCAAAACTTCAACCATACTTGTTGTACATAACTATTAAACTGTTAAGTTTTATTTGGATTAATTGAGTAGCACAAGTCCCTGTGGAGATGAACTTTTATAAATTTTGTAACTTACAAAGACAATTGGTATGCTTGTTAAAAGTCTAACAAAGCTCATTTTTATCATTTTAATAACAGTTATACCACCTTTCTTAGGTACTGTAAAATATAGGAACACTTCACACTTAACCAAGAGGGGGGTGAATTGGTTAGGCTTGGTAATTTAAAAAAAATTTATTAAACAAAATCAGAGTTTTTTTTTTCCTTAATGGATCTTTATCACTTTAGTAACCAAGAACCTTTATCCAAAGATCAACCCAAGAGATGTAATGCTTCAAGAACCAAGAGTAAACAAGAATTCACAAAGAAGACAATTAAATATGCAGAAATAAATGAACACACAAGAGCTATACTGCTTCACTTCAAACGCTATGAAGCTACATCCAGTTTTCTTCTACTCAACACTAGAGTAGAGTTCCACTATTGCGAATAATATTCTTACAAGAAAATACAAGCTTCTCTTTATCAACCCTAGATAAAGTTCAGAAGTCTAAAACACTATTAGACCCTTAGAAGCCAAACCCAAACTGAGAACACTACTCAGCAACCCCTAGAGAAACACTATCTCTAGTTTCATGCAAGAAACCAATTTACAATAGAAAAGCAAATACAATTTCAACAGAGAATTATAAACTCAAAGAGTAAGGAAAGAAACCACCTGATGATCTAAAGATGATATGCATAAGAATGAAATTACCAAGTTGAATGCAAATAACAAACTCAGAACATGGCTTTCCTTAAACTTTGAAAAGAGAAATCTTGCTTCACTCAATCCCTTAGACCCATATGAGTTTCAAGGAAGCAAGAACTTAATGAACCTAGAAAAATCACTTTGTGAATGTTTACAATGCCTTAGAATGCTCAGAATACGAATTACTCAAGTTAAGAAAGCAGCTGGGCATGAGTTCATTTTATAATGATTTTTGTAACCGCTTGTAATCGATTAAATGCGCTCCTGTAATCGATTATTTAGCATATGTAATCGATTACACACGCTCCTGTAATCGATTAAAGTTCATAAAGATCTGGGTAACAACAACGAGCAATTTAATCAATTATCCCGACGTGTAATCGATTAAAGCAGGCATTATGAAAAACATGCATTGAACTAAGTAATCGATTACAATAAATGGTAATCGATTACACCAGAGTGATGATATTTTCTGTATGAGTAATGTAATCGATTACAGCTCAGTAGTAATCGATTAAAAAGGACACAAAGGCAGATTATGTATATTCTAAGTTAAAATAATTGATTAATCCGATAGTGTAATCGATTAAACTGTTCTTGAGAATTTTCCAGAAAGCATCAAGAACAAAATAATCGATTCTTTGCTTATATTAATCGATTAAACCAGTGAAAT
>PYAF01000962.1:1369737-1379756 GCA_007407185.1 Glycine tomentella | reverse complement strand
GTAGTAAAGTTCCTAGAAATTCTATTCTAGATTTTCTTGTCACCTATTAGTAATTTATTACCTAGGAGTATTGTATTGAAATTTTTCTAATCTCTATTCTAGGTAAAAAATCCTTTAATCACATATTACTAATTGATCTAAAACATTTCCTAAATTACACATTTAACACGTATATAAAAATATTGGGGTGTTACATATACTTTAAGTAGGAAATCTTTGATGATATCTAGATTGATGATTAGGGAAATGGATATGTTAAAACAGTTTAGGGATCTTAGTTTAATGTGTGAAACTACACCTATGAGTATAAGGTTAGGAGCTTTGCAAATTTCTAATGAATTTTTGAAGAAAATAAAAAGTAGGCGAAGATTTGATCCGTTCTTAAACTATATTAGAAAATATATTCAATGGAGGGAATAGTGAATTTAAGATAGGAGCGGATGATATATTAAGATTACAAGGGAGAATTTGTGTGCCTAATGAACCTGAACTTAAGAAAATAATTTTGGAAAAAAGATACAAGAGTAAGTTGAGTATCCATCCAATAGCCACAAAAAGGTACAAGATCTAAAAGTTTTGTTCTGGTGGCCAAGGATGAAGAAGGAGAATAAGTGAGTACGTATATTCTTGTTTCACTTTGCCAGAAATCTAAGATAGAACATCAAGGGCATGATTGACCTGACCCAGTTTATTTAAACCTCCTCTCTAAACCCATTTCTTCACACCTAATCTTTTAAATCTCCTATTATTTTATTGTTTATTGATATTAAAAGTTGTTGTTTTTGTTGACGGCAGTAAATAAGTTCAGGTGGTGAGTGTGCTCGTGTTGTGTTATTTTTTAATCAAAGGAAAGTTGAAGGGCGACGGGATGTTATTTTTGAAGGGGAGAAAAGTCCGATACATATCAAGTGAAACTCAACATTGGGTGAATTGCATAAGAAGATACGACAAAAATTAGGTCTGAAAGACAACCAATGTATCACTTTGTTGACAACAAGATTATGGCAACATGAACAATACATGGGGTTTCAAGTACTGGATTATGAAGACATAGAAATGGTAATGGAAGAATTTTTCAACCAGTCAAGGAAAGATTTTTTAGAGTTGTACGTTGATTTTACCAGAGTAGAGGATGTTGTTTTACCCATGAGGTCAGTTGCTTTAAATTCTGCACATAATACATCATCATATGTTGCTCCAGTTGTAAACGTGTTTGAGGAAGATGAACATGACCCAACTTGGGTTATGGATGACGATGAAAAGGATGACAATGATGAAAATATTGCAATAGAAGATCTTCTTCTTGAGGAAGATGCTAGTGCGTCTTGTAACATCCTCAAAATTATATCTTGAATTTATAATTATAATTGAATTGTGGAAGTGTGATAATACTTGGATATTTTTGGTTAAAGTGGAAATTAAAAAAATACCCTTGGACATTTTGGAAATGACAAAAATACCCCTAAGATGAATGGCAAAATTACCAAAATGCCCTTAGGCCAGAAATGCCCAAATATCTTTAGAAATTTTGTAGAAACTAGATGAAATTATAGAATACACTTGGCTGACTAAGTATCAAAATATTTTGTGACAGAAAGCCTCAAAATAGAATTTCTATGAATTTTATACGGTGATGACTTTGAAACTTTATTCATGAAAATTCAAGCATCAGAAAAATATTAAAAAATGATAAATAAAATCTATGTGATTTTCTTTTAATTGTATGATGTATAGACCTATTTAATAAAATAGTTTAGTAATTTTGATGGTCAGAAGTAGTATGGACCAATCAAAATTTAGATAAAAGCAGTTTAGAGTGTAAGGTTTATGCAATACTTTGTATAGATAGCTTGTGAGTAATTTAAATTGTCATTAAAATCAATTTCTAGGAATCTCTAGAATTCTCTCATTTAATATTATCTTTAGATAGGAGAATTCAAGTCAAACTTGACTTTCTACAAGAAAATGCCATATGGAAAACCATAATTGGAATTAGATTTTTATTCATCATAAAAAATGACACATGTAGCATTCAAAGAAGCAAAAATTGTCTTCCTTTCCCCTTAAGCTTGAAGATCACGTGGAATGGTGTGGAAAGGAGGAGAAGTTTCATGAAAACCACTTGTAAAGGCAAGCTCCATGATGAATACAAGTGGTAGGGCACTTGTATGGCCTGGATACAAGTAACATGAAAATGAAGCAAATATCTTTCTCCATTTATCTAGCCTTCATGTGAACCATATAGAAGATAGGAGAATCTTCATGAATTGGACAAGTGGTGGAAGAAACTTCAAGAAATGCCAAGTAAGTGAACACTTGTAAAGGAAGGATTATGATGAAGACAAGTGTAATGACACTTGTAAGCAACATAATGAATCTTGAAGATTTTTTTTTTTAATAAAGGAATCATAATGAACTTGGTTAATATCTAAAGGAATAAGAAGTAATTAAGTTAGGATGAAACTAAATGAAGGTAATTAAGTTAGGAAGGGCAAAAATGTCCTTGAATATTAAATTATTTTCTAAACACTATATAAAGGGAGAAGGGGGACCTTAAGTGCAAACCATTCTCAAGGCATTCCTCCTATCCCATTCACGTGAATCGTCTCCCTCATATCACTTTCATTTCACTTTCATCTTTCCTTTTAAAGCTTGAATCAAGTAGGAAAAGAAACCCCACCACCTTGAAGAAATTTCATGTAAAGCTAGCAACCTTAGGAAGAGTTTGATAAGTTTAGAAGAAGGATATCAAGGCTTCATCTCTTAGAGGACTTCCCAAAGAAGGCAGCCATTATTCCATTCTATTTTCAAGACTCAAACTCACTTGAGGTAGGCTAGGCTTTAATCTTTAGTTAAGAAATTTTTTGGACTGATTTACATGTTATATGTACAGATTTATGACTATTATTTAGGCTAGAAATTTATGTCATTTGAAGTCTATTTTATGATGTAGAAATGTTGATTTAAACCATAGGATAAGTGATGATTTATACGCTAAAATATTAGTGATGTTTAGAAGTATATTTAATGATCTTTGGAAGTGATTTTGATGATATTTGGACTGTTAGTTCATATTTTTATTATGGGACTATTTTATATTAATTTTTAGAAGTAAAGGTTGAATGGTGTGTAGTTAAATGGTTCAAATACTAGAATAATTAAATTTTGAGGATAAAGTAGCAAGGTGGTAGGTGAAAGGAGATTAAGATGCATGCTAGGTTATGATATTTTCTTATGAAGTTTTAAAGGAATTAGAAATTTTTTTGGAAGATATATGGTGGTTTTATTAGTTAGAATACTAACATGATTTGTCTGTAGCTTGAGGACAATCAATTATCATGCCTAAGTTGGTATGATTTTGCTTGAATAAGGTATGGTAGCCTAACCATACTTTTGGTACGTATGATGTTATGATAGAAATATCTTTCCATAAGATGATATGTATTTTATTATGGATTTTATTATGGATGGATGTTGATGTAAAAAATCGTCTTTGTTGAGTTTTTTTTTAAAGACCTACGAAGACGGTTGATAAGTGTCATATCTTAGTAAAATTAGGGTTACATTTAAGGCACTTATCTTGTGTTTTTACTAAGAATATCTATCAAAATTTGCCCTAATCTAGTTAGTTTGTATTTAGCACTTAGTGTTAATGTTGTTTTATAATTCTTGAAGATTCATCCAATCTTGTTTTGTATTTTGCTAGATTTCATAATTTCGAAGCTTTCGTACACTTAGAGCAAGCAAAAATTGATCATAAAGCAAACCTAGGAGGTGCAACAAGCAAAATAGGCCCAATATCCATCAAGGCCCAAAAACATGTTCCAGAACCATCTTTAACTCGCCCAGGCGAGTGAAACAAGTGCAATCTGGTCACCTGGGCGAGTGGAGTTATCAAGTGGGCCTTCAAGTGGCCAAGTGGACGTCCAAGTTGGGCCTTTAACTCGCCCAAGCGAGTGGAAAATGAAGAAATTGGTCGCTTGGGCAACCAAACTCGACCAGGCCAGCCCCTATAAATACCCAAGCACCCCCCAAGGCCATGGACACTTTTCTCCATCCATTTTTCTCTTCTCCCTTGCTCCTAAGGTTGCTTCCAAGCCTTAGGTTCTCTATATCTTGTATTAGATAGCTTAGGATAGTGCGAGAAGGTGAAAATTAGTGTGGAAGTTCTGCCGAATAGGAATTGTGATGATTCCTTTCATCTATTCTTCTAAGGAGGTTCTCTCCATGCTTGGCTAGCTTCTCTCAAAGGATTGGATATAATCTTCTTACCCTTAAGTATCTCTTTTAATATTTATTTATGCATAAGTCTTTTCTATTTATTGTTGGTAAATTTATTCCATACTTCATGCTTGATTCTACTTGATCAATAGTTTCATGAACTAAAGTTCTAAGTTTAACTGGAAAGTACTCTTAAAACTTAAGCTGAATAATTTACTCTTCACGTTATGTTGCTAGGAATAGAGCATAATGTTTAGATTGCAAATAGCACGCGAATATGATCATAATGCTGGGGTATTTATTTCATATGCGAGGAATCGATATTTGATAAATATTCTTAGGATTCTCAAATACGAAGGATCGATTTGGGGTGATTTTATGTGTGCATCAACAATAAAAGAAAATAACTTATGCATGGTAATATTAATTGAATACTAAGGGTATGAACGATGAAATCCAATGCTACGTTCTTGAATTAATCAAACTCGTTTTATTAGTTTCCGTAATCTTTCGTAATTTTCTGTAATTACTCGTAATCTTCCGCACAAAATTTATTATTTCCGTTTCTTCTAAATGTTCATAATTTCTGTTAATCCACAACTACATGAAACTCCGTTCACACTCATTGTACACAAATATTAAACTGTTAAACTTTATTTGAATTAACTGACTAAAAATCAAGTCCCTGTGGAGACGAACTTTTATAAATTTTGTAACTTACAACGACAATTGGTACGCTTGCCAAAAGTTTAACAACGGTTTTTAAGAGATAACCGTCTTCTTATGTTGACATACAAAGACGGTTATCTCTTAAAAACCATCTTTGTTTCTATTTTTTTTTATTTAACACATACAAAGACGGTTTTTAAGAGATAACCATCTTCGTATGTTAACATACAAAGACGGTTTTCCCTTAAAAGTCGTCTTTGTTTCCATTTTAATTTTATTTTTTTATTTTTTATTATTTAACAGATACAAAGACGATTTTTAAGAGATAACTGTCTTTGTATAAATAGCTTGAATAATTAAGACTCAAGAATCAAATATTGCAGTACCTCCCCATCAAGTATCGACAGCCTTGATGGAAGGGGTCTGATCTAGTGAGGACTTAATCCTTCCAATGAAAGATTTGACAACACCCCAACTACTGCCTCATCTTTATCTCTGGCACCATGTTCAGGTTTTGTTCTAGGTAGCAAATCAAACCTATAAATGGGTCGTTATAATAATTTAGAGCATATGAACTTTGAATTGATACTCTAGATTAGCTATAGGAAACCATTGAAGGGATGGAAAAAACAAAGTAAGATTTAATAAAAAGCTATATAAATTTTTCAATCCACTGCATGGGGCCATACTCTAGTGAATCTGCATCACAACTTTGGGAAACATCTAGGTCTGGGACTACATTTTTTACAGAGCCATCTTTGAATAAGCAACGATATGGTTCTAGATGAACTTTATCAGAAAATTGCTGCTTCAACTGATCTAGTGGAGGGAACTCCTGGAATTACATAGGATAAATAAGTATAGAAATCCTAAACCAAGGGAAAGACTATCTGTTTATTTTGTGTGATGAAAGGTTGTCTATTTTGATCAAAGATGCTGAGAGGAAGGGAAACTTACACGATATTAAATATGTAGAGAAGCCCCTATTGTGTCTCACTTGTTGTTTGATGAAAGATGCAATATAAGTTTAATGATTGAGTAACCTTGATAGTTTAAAGAACCTGCATTGAGTAAATATTAGTTTTGATTACAACATTATCAGTTTTCAGTAATTCACTATCACAACCCATAAGGAAACCTATGAACAGAAAAACCAGGTATGAAGCTTTGGCATATTAAAATGAAAGTTTACTCATTAATCATAAGAAACATATAAGTTATAACATAAAAGTAACACTTCTAACAATACTTTCAGGTTCAAAAATCAGTCAGAAAGAAGACAAGCATGGCTAAAAAAGAACATTTAATCCCTGCTTCCTATGATACTCTTAAACAGAACACCGAAACACACCATCAAACATTGATAGAGTTCACTCACTTCAACCCAAGACACAACCATCCACCAAGTCAAAGAATCAAAGACCAAACATAAGGGTGCCCCAAACGAGCTGGACCCAGAACCTGACCCGGATCCGTATTCCACACAGACTTCAGGCCCCAAATTGGGCTCTTCCACTGGAGAATCTGGCAACACCGCCACCTTACTCGACTTCTTTGACAGCAACTCCTTTAAACAAAAAAAAAACAGTATACCATAAAAAAACCCTAAAAATTGAACAAGAAAAAAAAAAGGTTAACGAAAACAAACCAGCATATTTCTCCAGCATTTCAACCTTAAATGACATCTTCATCTGACCCTTGGAATTGCTATGACCCTCACTTGAAACAACATCTTCATCTGTGTTGTCAGATTTTGGCAATTGGGAAACCATTTTCGGCGAGCTTCACCACCTTCTTTTCTTTCTCCATCACCAACCTCAACCCCTCTTCCATTAGTGGCGGCCTTGCGGCGGCGAAACTTTAGGCTTTTAGTTTAGGGCTCTCTCTCTAATTTTTATACATGGTTGTGCTGTGTGAGTGAGTAAGACACGAGGCTTTTAATTTGCCTAGCTTCAACGAAAATGAAAACACGACGGGTTTTAAAAAAAATGGTACTTAAACGCAACTTTCTAGGATAGGTTTTGTAAAACCGTCGTCGTTGAAATCACGAATATTACAAAATTGCCACCGCATTTAAATTGAAAACGATTCTTCAATAACCATCGTCATTTAGCTGTCGTAGAAAATGCTTTTTGTAGTAGTGATAATCTCGACTTGGTTTGACTAATAAGTTGTTGCTTCTAATTATCTAAGATATCACTGGATAACTTCAACTCCGAGATTTGCATCGACTTCTTTTTAAGCATGATACTATATATTTTAGCTCTCATTTAATAGAGGATTGGGATTATGGATATTGTACATGTATAGATCTTATTGCCTTATCGTCTTCCCTCGCATGCATTGCAACTACGATAGTTAAATTTAGTGACTATTAAAAATGAGTGCTAATGGATACTATAATTATCTATTATATTAAATACATATGAACCTCTAGCAAAAACTGGACCCAACATCTTTAGTCAAATCTCAATGGAAACGATAATATTGTCGTAAAAAAATGTTAAAGCAGAGAGTAACACTGGTTCTTGTCTTCTTGATCAGGAGTTGTTGTACTCTTGTCTTGGCTCAATCAATTAAGTTACTAAAAGAAATGAAAAAATTGGTTAATCTTTAGCCAAAACAATCTTATGGACAGTAAGAAGAAGAGAGACAGATAAACTTGTTGTTGTGAGAACCCAACAAATCCCTACTGCATGCAATGCAGTTCTACCATGAATGGAGGAATGTGAGAAATTTTCAACTGCCACTAGACTCAACAAATATCGCATCAAATTATTGCACCCAATGGCAGAAATCCGAACATGGATTCTTCAAACTGAACGTTGACACAACTATTTTTCCAAACCAAGCTAACCACCGAGCTAGTATGGTGCTTCATGATGAACAAGGGAGATTCATAAGGGCAAAAAAATCTCACTTTAAAGGACTCACTACAACAAATAAGGCATTTAAAGACGCGCTATCAAAGACGGTTGGAGCATAACCGTCTTAGTTGGTGAGGCGATGACAATTTCGTAAATAATTTATTATTTACGAAGACGGTTATTGAATAATCGTCTTAGATACTGTAAAACAAAGACGAGTTGAAGTGAGAATCGTCTTTGTTTCTGGGCACTACTGCAAATTAGGACGCACATTTAAAGTTGATTATAAAGAACCATTCTTATTTTTAAATAGTAATGAAATTTTTTTAAATAATTTATATATTTTCTCCCCCGCTTCCCTCCCTCTCCTCTCGTCCTCATATTCAACCCTAACCCCAAATCCCTTCCCTCTACGTCTCCCCTTCCCTCCTCTCCTCCCTCACCCCCAACGACCCTCATCATTTACTTTGCAGGGAATCCGAAAGAAAGCCAGGAATCCGACAGCCTCTAGAGGATCAAGAGCCTTGGCGGAGGCCACACAACTCGCGAGCTCGTCTTCATCACACCGTGCCGCCGCCCATTGAAGCCCCGCGACCTCCGTTCAAGCCGTCACTCCTTCGAAGGGTCGTGTTCGACCTTGTTCACGTGTCGCACGTTGCGTCATCTAGGGAGGCTTCGTCTTCAACATGTGTCGCGCCACCGCCGTCCAGGGAGGCTTCGTCTTCAACCTTCGTCACGCCGCCGCAGTCCAAGCATGAAGCCTCGAAGGTATGCGTTTTTTTATCCAAGCCCGAAGGCTGAAACCGTGATGAGTGAATTGAATTATATGCGTTTTTTTAAATTTCTGTGAGAAATTGAGGAACTGTGAGAGCGCTGCATACTGTTAAGAGATTTTCCAAAGTTTGAAGTAAATTGCATTATTTCATTGAAAAAATGGGTGGGTTAGGTTCATCAATGGTTAAGATTATCCCCTATTTTGGGTCAATTTTATAGGTTATTTATGGGTTTGTTGAATTCAACTTAGAATTCAGAATTGGACGGCGTGGGTGATGCTAGTCAGTTTAGAATTCAGCTGGTTTTGTCACATTTGGGTGAATAAGATTCTACAAAACACATGAAAGTAGCAAATGATCAATGGGGTCACATCTTTTTTTTATTTTATTTTGATGAACCTGTATAATTTCATGTGAATTTGTCCAAATAATGCACATAATGAAGTGGCAAAATAACTTGATAAATTTCAAGGATTGTGTTGTTTGTGTCTGTTATATGCACTTGATATGACTACTAAATAAATTCTAAATGATTTGTGACTAGATACAAAATTCAAGAACTCTACTTGTTTACTAAAAAACTGAGTAATAACGTCTTCAAGTTCAAAACTTCAAACCCACACTAATTTATTTAAAATGTTAATATGGATGTGTAGTGAGCTTGAATAAATTATTTGATGGAATTGGAATGTCTTTTTGGATAAACTGCTAATAGGGTCTAAGCAATGCTTTAGATGGAATGTCTTTTCTCTAATTGCTTTTCTGCCTGGGAGAGAAGATAGAAGACATATTCACTACTACACGAGTTTAGTGATGGTGAGCAATTAGTGATGTCGGCTAAATGAGTTTGGTGTCACCCCATTTTTTTATTTGTAAGTAATCCTGAACCTGGTTTCAATATTTTGTCATTGTCCCCTTTTTTTTTCTAAGTTTTATTGAGTGAAAGTTCCTTTATTCTTTTATTCATTGAAGAGGATTAGCACCCACTCTTGACAGAAGAAGATCAACTACACCACTGCACTCTCCCTCTTCTGTGAGTTCAGTAAAATACCAAAACCATAAAAGTCAAATGCTAGCAAATCCTTATACACCAACTACACTTTCTAGCTAGTTGAGAATTCCAATTAAAGCACAGGACATTATATATATTGTTAGTCATATAACCACTTAATGTATCAAACATATACTTTCTGATTAATTTCTCTAATTGCTATGGCCCGGCCACTTGTAATGATCCACACTCTACCAAGCATCTCACATATTGGCTTCACTGATATGAATATAAATAAGAAAGAACAGAGAATAGAACAGAGAGATTTTATTGAATGGAATAGAAATAATGCTAGCTTTTAAAATATTTTTTGTGTTTGTTAGGAACCAAGAATAGAAATAAGAAAGAACAGAGAGATTTTATTGAATGGGATGAAAAGAAAAGTCCAATCAGCCCACTAAGTTTGCATTTGGTTTTTATACTGTTATTGGTGCTTGA
>PYAF01000962.1:1340950-1364035 GCA_007407185.1 Glycine tomentella | reverse complement strand
AGAAAGAAGGAAAATAATTCTTCATCAGTAGAATAGAATCACAACACATAAAACTATTTAAACTATATATTTTTATATTGGTATTTAATATTCATTTAAAAATATATGTACATAAATACAATTAATTTTTAAAATATTTAATAGCATATTAAATATAATCATATTAAATTGAGAAATATGAATAAATATTATTTTTAATCATCGAGATGTTGTCTTAAAAATTATTAAGCCAATTTTAATATCGAATAATTTTTTTTTCAACAATAGCATATTTCTCTTTATTCTATGACACCACAAAATTCTTAATGTATATTTTTCCTTGCGGTTTTTTTTTTCAACTTACTTGCAGCACTTCTTCTTATCATTTATATAATTGCTCTTAAACAAACATTATAAAAAAAATGGCATAAAACATACAAAATATATTACATGCATGATTGTAGTGTAACTAATGAGTATAATAGAATTTGGAATCTCTTCATCAATTAACACCATATCACTACTAATTTATAAATCTTTATTCTAATAAATGTTAAGTGTCTCACATTCTTGAAACTCAAACGCTGATGATTAATTTCTTCATTCAAATTAAGAGAAAGATTGTTGAGCAAA
This sequence comes from Glycine tomentella, assembly GCA_007407185.1. Classification (NCBI taxonomy): domain Eukaryota; kingdom Viridiplantae; phylum Streptophyta; class Magnoliopsida; order Fabales; family Fabaceae; genus Glycine; species Glycine tomentella. The sequence goes on along the minus strand of PYAF01000962.1, from coordinate 1,363,423 downwards.
GTACATCTATTAAAAGGATAAAAGAAAAAAAAATGCATATAAATTTTTTTTTAGTAGAAAATTCTTACTTCTCCATAACATTTTTGGAAGTACTTATTGTTTGTTGCTTCATGATCATTGTTCGTAGTAGCTATTATTTCTTGATCATCATTGAGAGTTTTCATTGTTTGTTGATCATCATTGAAAGTATCAATTGCTAACACATGTAGAAAAACAAGAGAAATAATATGAAAAATGTAAGAAAGAAGATATTTTGTGAATAAGTTGTTCTTTGTATTTATAATGTTCATCAAGTGTCTTAACAATTTCTAACTTAAAACTTATTCTAAAATGTTACTTTATAATTGGTTTTAAATAGATTTTAAAACTGATTTTTATTTAAACCTTGTTTTTAAAACTAATTTTGAAATAAATAGTTTTTAAAAAATTTAAAAAAATTGGACATGATCGTGTTTTGGATCCCTCCATATGAAACTCCGGTTTGATGACTATTAATAATCGCAAATCATGAAATAAAAATAATGGTCTTTCCATTTTTTCCTTTCATTATTTTGTATACATTAAATAATGTTTTGATTATTTCTAATTATTATCCTGAATTTTTCCTTGTCGCCGATGGGCTAAGCACTTGGAATATTGATGAGGATCAGACAAGGTCTAAAAAGATATACCATTTAGTTTTTTTTTTTTTTTATAAAGTATTAATATTTAGTAAGATATAATAAAAGTGATTGTTGACTTGCGTGCAAATTAATAAGCCATTAACTTGATTAAATTCTGTCATTAGGAGTCACATTATGAATAAGGGGCTCCTTTGGTATAGCTTTGGACTCTTATATGTATCTCACAAAGTCATGAATGAAAACAGATTTGGATAAAATTGAAAATTAGTTTTGTGTTAAGTGTGAGAGAATTGTTCTCTCTTGATTATGGTGTAGAATTCTAATTTCTTATTTTTTATGGCAAATTTTTCTCAATTTATCATTTCTAGGGATTGTGGTGTTGTTCCTTTTCATTTCTCAATCCAATTTTTTCTTTTCTTTTACAAAATTTTCCTTTATACGTCTATTGAAATGCTGAAATTTGATCCATGAAAGGGTTTCTTATCTTTGGTATTCAGAGGAAGGTTACAGCATCCGTTTAAAAAAATTGAATTGCATCAGTTGTATGCTTGCTGAATAGTTTTTATTTTGGCTTATTCGATCTTTGTGTTTGGGTGCCTTAATTTGATTCGTTCAAATTTGCACTATTGGTGGCGTCAATTCTAGTAAGTCCCCTGCGTCATTTTCTTCTGGTCTGTTTGGGTCAATTTTATTCAATTGATTCAGGATATGCACCAATTTTAATTTGTGTTATTTGTCAATTTCTTTTAAAAGTCATTTGGTGCTTTTGACTTTGTGCCAATTTCTGAATTGAGTTTCTTTGTTGGTCTCAATTGAGTGTGCTGCTTGGTTGAATTAGGTACCCTTGTGGGCTTTGTTGGATTCAACATTACTGTGCGTTTTGAGTTTGATTGGTCTTTGTTTTTGTTTCAAGGCCTGATCCATGAGTTCCTATTAATTTCCAATTGGTGCTTCTATGCGTCACTTGTTAATTGGTTCATGTTTTAATTTCCAATCTAGATATGTGCCTTTGCATCTATTAGTGTGTACATGTCCAGTTTGTATTGTTCTGTTCCTATATTTGTGCACTTGATATTTGGGTAAAAAAAAAACCAGCACTTAAATTGGGGTCCTAGTGAGTTTGGTTGTTTTTGCAAATATCAAAAGTTGTAGAACCAAGATAAAAAAAAATCTAGTGCCCAGATTGCTTGATTAAAAAAAAACGAAAAAAAGAAACAGCATTTCTTTTTAGCTTTTTTTCTTAGTACTAAATACTCACTTCTAAGCCTACTTATACATGCAGTAGCTATTGGTTGTGTCTTTCTTTTTGCTGAATTTTTTATTGTCTTATTTAATCCTCTATTTCAGTTGTCCTTGTTTCTTGTTGAGTCTCCTTTCTTTTCATTGTTTGTCACTTGGTTTTGGTCTATTGTAAGGATTGGAGGTTGACTTCTTTAAAGAACTCAAAGAGAGCAAAGTGAATGGTAAAAGGAAAGAGTGAAATATTAGACGAAAGCCTAATTAAGAGCAATAAGCACGAGTGTTACATTTTTTAAGAATGTAAAAATGTGAGAAGAGTGGTGAGGTCCTTTCTACTTTCATTTTTTGTTGTTTCTCTTGCTTGAAGCATGGCATGTACGGGTGGTGAAGATAATAGTTTGCTCATTGATGCAATTACAGTCCAAATGCAAAGAATGTTGACAAAACATACATAAAAGGAAATTATGAGAATCACGATGATGATGGAGGAAGAAGGAGGAGGAGGAGAAGAGATAATGATGGTGGTGATGCTAGAGAGGACAAAATTGAAGGAGTGAAGCTGAACACACCCCCTTTCCAAGGGAAAAGTGATCCAGAAACTTATTTGGAGTGAGAGATGAAAATTGAGCCAACTCTAATCTTATTAAGAGACCTTACTCTTGTGGCAAACAATTTTATGTGGCTTATCAATTCTTTTGGAATTGTGGCACCTTTCCATATTGTCCCATTGATTCTCATCAAATATGCCACCTGATTTTGCTTTGGAGTCTCAATGCCAAGATTTCCTATAATGATAGTGTAGTTTTTTGTTGTCTTTTTTATTTTCAATCATGTACCATTAAAGAAAAAACATTTTTAAATTTTTGCTAATTATTTGCCACACATTTGTCCTTCTCTCACCATTATTTTTATTTATATTATTCCTTTCTTTTATTAAATATATATAATTGAGAAATTAATTCTTATAGTATTATTTTTCAGCTTAGTAAGTAATTGACAATTACAAATTTAATTTGAGAAAATATATGATTACAAATATCATTAGGGTGAAATTAATAAAAATATAATAAATATATTTTTATTGAATAACATCTGATTCATTTAATAAAAAATAAATTTGGTCTAATAATTCTAAATTAAATATTGTATATCTAAGTATGTTTTTTTAAATTTAATTTAAAATCTATATTATCATGTAATTTTTGTATGATAAATTGTTATTATTATTACTACTATTATTAATTTAATTTGAAATCTCGATTTAACGGCTCATAAATATTCAGGCCTCCTTTATAGAGATTCTTTAAATCAATGGTTATAATCAAATTAAAATCTCAATTTAATGGCTCCTAAATGTTCAAGTCTCCTTTATATAGATTCTTTCAAATCAATGGTTGTACTCAAATTAAAATCTTGATCTAACGACTCCTAAGTGTTCAAGTCTACTTTACATAGATTCAATCAAATCAACGGTTGCTATCAATTCAAAATTTTGATCAACGATTCAAAAAAATTCAAGTCTCATTTATATATAATATATAGATATAGATAGATAATCAAATCAACAGTTATTGTAAAATTAAAATCTCAATTTAATGGCCCACAAATGTTCAAGTATGCAATATATTTATTGAATGAAATCAATAGTTGTAGTCAAATTAGAATTCCGATCAATGACTCACAAAAATTTCAAATTTCCTTTACATATAATATATAGTATATAGAATATAGATTTGTTCACTTTTGTACCATAGATTTTGTACCATTAATTATTTTTGCTTAAAATAATTATTATCAAACTCAACAATCAACTAACATTTCTAACAAAACTAACCAATTAATATTTGTCGATAAAAAACGTGACAATTTATAATTAAATGTCAACATAGAAATCTTATACTATCAATATATTTCAATAACCCAAATTTCAAAAAACCTCAACAATTGTCATGTTTGTTTTAAATTGTTCCCTGCCTCGTTTAGAAGAACAAGTATGGGTTTCCTTTTAACAAACAACATCAACATCAACATCAAGAACACATTTAACCCAAGTTAATTGGGGTCGATGGTAGATGAACCCAATGATAGATACGAGGAAGTTGAAAAAAAAGGAAGGGATAGGGGAAGAAGGAAATAAGACAAAAGAATATAAAATAAGATAATAGAAAAAAAGTGTGAAAGAAGGAGATGAGGATATGAAGAGGAAAAGAACTAAAAAAGAACCGTCTGGAACATAGAGATAATAACGAGTCTAACTCTCCACCAAACTTATAGTTTTTCTTTACTCCATCCTAAGACACCGTTTTCGCCAATCTGTATTCCACTCCATTAAATCTTGTTTAATTACTTTATCCCAGGTAAGTTTCAGTCTACCTCTACCTTTTTTTGTGTCGAGCTCTTTGTAACAAACTCTTGTTCTTACAGGAGCATCTAGGGGTCGTCTCATCACGTACCCAAACCACCTCAATTTATGTTCCCTCATCTTTTCACTCACCGGTACTACTGCTACCTTTCATCGAATATCTTCATTTCTTATCTTACCCATCTTCGTATAACCACACATTCCCCTATTTTATACTCATGTTACCTATGTGTTGGTCAACATTCAACTCCATATAATATTGCAGGTCTTACAACTATTTTATAGAATTTCCTTTTAGCTTAAGGGGAATTTTGAGTCACACAAAGACTCAGATGCACTCCGTCATTTCATCCACCCTAATCTAATTTTATGATTTACATCTTCATCAATATCTCCACCTTTTTACAAAATTGATCTAAAGTATCTAAAAATATCTTTCTTGGGTACCTCTGGACCAAGTAGATGCATAGGGTTTTGATCACCATCTCTTACTAGCGAAAACTCACACTTGATATACTCAGTCTTGCTCTAGCCTATCCTGAATCCTTTAGAGTCCAAAATGTTTCTCTATAATTCAAGTTTCCTATTAATACCGTCTTTGGTCTCATCAATAAGCACAATTTCACATACAAAAAGTATACACCATGACACTTCCTCTTCAATATCTCTTGTTAGTTCATCCATCACTAAGACAAAGAGATACAAACTATGAGTCGCACCTTGGTGTACACCTACCGTGATAGGAAAATACCTTGAGGTTTCATTACAAGCTTTTACACATGTGGTAGTCGCATCATACATATCCTTTATTACATAAACATACTTTAATGGTACTTTTTTTCTTCTCAAGAGTCAACCATAAAACTTTTCTTAGGACCCTATCGTATGCTTTGTCAAGATCTATGAACAACATATGTAAGTCTTTCTTCTTTTCTTGATACCTTTTCATAAATTGTCGCATCAAGAAAATAGCTTCCATGGTACATCTTCTTGGCATAAATCCAAATTGATTTACATAAATCGTGTCTCCCTCCTCAAGCGATGTTCAATACTCTCTCCCACAACTTCATAGTATGGCTCATGAGCTTAATGCCTATATAGTTATTGTTTTTGTAAATAGGCACACGCATACTTTTCCTTCAAGCATCAGGCATCTTATATGTTTGAAGAATCTTATTGAAAAGATTGGTCAACCATTTTATTGTTACATCTCCCAGGCCCCTCCACACTTCAATAGGGACACCATCGAGTCCCAAAGCTTTATTATTCTTAATCCTCTTCAAAGCCTCCTTAACTTCATGTGTATTAATTATGCGTACAAATCTTCTATTCAAATCATCATAAGCTTCCTCCAAGTCCACCTCGCTTTTACCGCCATTCACATTAAAAAGTTTGTTAAAGTAGTTTAGACATCTTTCATTTACATCTTGATGTATGGCTGAACCCATCAACCATGAATTTTCTCAAATCTACCTCGAATTGAAACTCAAACTTCAAGCTTTCTTCAAGGACACAAAGCTGTCCGGTTTCCATAAACTAATGGTTGTTTGCAAGTTTTGATTTTAGCAATGGAAAGTAGGATAAAGGTAAGGGATGAAGGTGGATGGCACCATGGAAAAGCTTTCCAATAAGCCTAGGAAGAATCGTCACAATAGCTTGAAGCTATTGATAAGAAACATGAAGTTCTTACACAAGAACAAGAGAGAAAGCTCTCACAAGCAAACTTTGCTTTTATTAATCTCAGAAAAATTTGAATTCCTTTACATTCAGTTTGATTGCTTTATATAAAAACAAAAATAACTGAATGTAATCGATTATTTTGTCCATGTAATTGATTATTTCGTCTTATGTAATCGATTAATAGTTCATTTAATCGATTATTTTGTTCTTGATCTTTTGGAAACAAATGTATTAAAAAAGTAATCAATTATTTAGTTATGTAATCGATTAACACAGAGAGTTTTCATTTTTCAAATTGTTGCGTAATCGATTACAGACAATTGGTAATCGATTAAAACAGTCAAGACTGTAAAATATGGGAACACTTCACACTTAACCAAAAGGGGGGGTGAATTGGTTAGCATTGGTAAATTTAAAAATTTCTTGATGTATGAAAATCAGAGTTACTTTGCCCTTTGGATCTTTATTACAAAAACAATCAAGAATCTTTATCCAAATTCAATCCAAGACTTGTAATGCCTCAAGAAACAATATGTAAAATAGAATTCACAAGAAGAACTAACAATTATGCAGTTGATAAGAGAACACACGAATTTATATTGGTTCACCTCAAACACTATGAGGCTACATCCAGTTTCTTCTACTCAACACTAGAGTAGAGTTCACTATAACAAATAATATCCTTACAAGCAATTACAAGCTTCTCTTTATCAACCTAGATAAAGTTCAGAAGTCTAAAAACCTATTAGACCCTTAGAAGCAATACACACACTGAGAACACTACTCAGCTGTCCTTAGAGAAACACTATCTCTAATCTTGCAAGAAAAACCCAATTACAATGGAACTTACAAACAAAAATACAATCAGAATTTTTACATCATCAAAGAGTAAGGAAAGAATTCACCTGATGATCCAAGAATGATATGCATAATGATGAATATACCAGGTTGAATGTAGAAACAATATGCAGAACAAGCCTTTCCTTAAACTTTGAAATGAATTGCCTTGCTTCACTAAATCCTAGTGACCCATATTGGTTTGAATGGAAGCAAGACCTTTTGAACCAAGAAGAATGCCTTTGTGACTGATTAGAAAGCTCTTAGAATGCTCAGTGCTTGAAAAATTCAATTTCTATTTCGTTCTCTTAATCAGACAAGGCAAGGGTTCTATTTATATAAAGAACTGTAACAGAAATAATCGATTAAACCAGCTCCTGTAATCGATTGTTTATGAATTGTAATCGATTACATACACTCCCGTAATCGATTAAAGTGTTCAAGATAAGTTCTGGGTTACAGTAACGGGTCATTTAATCGATTAAACCGATGTGTAATCGATTAAGTCAGACTTTGTAAAAATCATGTTTGTGAAATGTAATCGATTACAATATATGGTAATCGATTAAGACAGACAATATGCAAAACATGAAATGTACTAAATAATTGATTAGAATAAGTGGTAATCGATTAAGGCAGAGTGATCTTAATTTCCAAATAGGTATTTAATCGATTACGGATTAGTGGTAATCGATTAAAGCAGTCACTCAGTTAAATTTTGGTGTATGCTGGAATGAAATAATCGATTAATACGATGATGTAATCGATTAATCTGTTCTTAATGATTTCCAGAAAGTTTGAAGAATAATATAATCGATTCTTTATGTTTAGTAATTGATTAAACCTGTTTAGAACTATTTTTCCAAAATACTTAGCTTATTTTTAAGTTTCAAATTAATTACTTAAAGCCTTTATGATATAATGCATGAATGAACATTAATGGTATGCATGCAAGGACTTGGATCAACAGAAGTCTTTCTTTCCCTTTACATTTAATCACAATTCTTCATCTTTAAGCCTTCAAGCATGTTGAAAGTCAAAACATTGCCAAGTCTTTATATTGCTTCAATCTTCAAGAGCTCCCCCTCAAATCAACAATCTCCCCCTTTTTGGCTTTAAACATGCCAAATTTGAAATTGAAAAACAAAGGGTCTTGTGATTAAATGGAGAAGCTTCATACCATTTTTCTACACAAGCTTAACACATGAAAAATTTAAAATCTCTTTGCAAGAGCAAGTGTTAAAGACATCTGTTTTTAACTCAGCATTCATTCTTAACATGTATGTGTTAATTGCAATCGATTTAAACACTGAACTCCCCTAACTTTTCCAAATAATGCAACTGAAATTTTAGTTCAAAATTAGCACAAAAAAACAGGGGCAAACAGAGTATTATGCAGAGCATGTTGGTTTTCAATTATTCTCCTCCTATTTGGCTTTTTAAAGGCAAAAATGCAAGACACAGCGGATATAAACACAAATTGAAGCAAAATATGGCATTAATTTTGAAAAGAGGAGTACAAAATAAGGCTTAACATAGAAATAAAAAGAAGATACAGTAAAACATAAAACACTAAGGCCGAAATCTCTTCAGATTCATCATCCATCTTAAGTGTGCCCTCTATATCATCTAATCTATCATTTAACTCCCTAAAAGAGCCTAAGACTTCAGCCTTGAAGTCATGATGCATCTGCAGGAGACCATCCATTTTAGCCAGCATCAGAGATTCAAACTGAGAATGAGTGGGCTGTTGAGAAGTGGCTCCTTTATGTGCAGAATCACCAGAGAGTTCTTCACTGTCAGCAGCATGTTCCTATTGCTGTGGCATTTGTTGAAGCTGAGGAGGCTGTCCACCAATGACCCAGCCATCATCAGTCTTGTGCATTCCAAGCTTTGACATATGCTTTTCTTGAATGAGGCTGTTGGAGGAGTTGGTGTTGTCCACCACTTCATTTGACACATCAATGCCAAAATGATCAATAAATCTAGACACTAAGACAGGATAAGGAAAGGGAAAATTGACTAGCCTTTTTGATTTCATCATTATTTCTTGGAAAATGAGAACCCAGTTCATGGGAATAGAGTTTGTGAGGCCATATATGAGTTGCAGGTCCTCATCAGTAGCCTGGGCATGATTGGTTGCCCTTGGAGTCAAGATGTAGGTGATAAGGTAGTGGAGAAGTCTATTTTCTGGTACTATAGGACCAGTACTCAATCTATGCCTAATGGGGTGGTTTGGATCAGTGAGACACTCCCTATAGGTTCCTATTTTGCTGTAACCACCAGGGGTCTCATCAAATTTCCTTTCTCCTTCATTAACAACCCCAGCAACTGACTCTCAAATCTCAAGAGTAATGACCATTTCTACCCCCTTAACAGTGGACTTAAAGTACCCTTGCATAGAGCCTTTGCCACAAGTGTAGAAAACTCTAACAAGATCAGGGTAATAAGTACCCTTCATTTCCATGAACTTCCTAAGACCTTGGATTTCTAACAAGGCAGAAAAAACAAAACCTTCACTTATAAACCAGTCTAGGTTAATGTACTTGGGTTAGCAAATAGGTTTAGTGGCATTGTATTGTAAATACTGCATCTTATCAGATTCCTTGGTAAACCAAAGACTCAACCTATCTGGTGGAGGTTGGGGTTGAATATTTGATGATTTTCCAACTTTTCTTTTCCCAGTCCTAACACGTTTGGGTGCAGACATTTTAGCTAGACAGAGAGGAATACAGAAAAAGACACAAGAGGATGTAAGAAAAGAAGGAATTTGGTGCAAGAAAAAATTGAATCACAAAGCTACTATTTATAGGCCAGGATTAAGCTTCCAACGTTCAGATTTTTCAAAAATATAGCTGTTATAGGCAGTTAATGAAGGTTAATGGTGGTTTAGACGTTACAAATATACAGAAAAACTGTCAAAAACCAAGTAACAGCTCTAATAATCGATTAATTTCCTAAGTAATCGATTATTCCAGTGCACCAGATAACAAAAATTAAGCAGAGTAATCGATTAATCTGTGATGTAATCGATTATATTAATGATTGCTAGAGGTTGAAGATGACCAGTAATCGATTATATGGCTTATGTAGTCGATTATTTGCTTAAAGAAGGCAATCTAGCATGAATTAAGAGATTTAATCGATTAACCCGTGAGATAATCGATTATTATAGCAATATTGAAATTTCCTGAGTTAAATTTTTAACCATGTAATCGATTAACCCGATTGGTAATCGATTATTACAGGAAGGCATAAAATTTGATTAATGAACAGTAATCGATTACGAGTGTGATGTAATCAATTACATTAGCCAGATTTTCATACTGAATGTCACTTTTAATGAAAATAATCGATTATTCCGAGTCTTAATCGATTATTCCAGCACGTATTTCAGAGAACAGAGCATTTAACATTTAACACAGCTTTTTAATACATTTGAATGATGATAATAGCAAGAGGCTTTCAATATTTCACATGAATCATTTAACAACAAGCTAGATAATGTTGTTTTCATCAAGGATTCCTAGCATGTTTCTTAGAGTGTAGAATATATCCTTAGGCAGAGGTTTTGTAAAAATGTCAGCAAGTTGATGATGTGTATCAATAAATTCTACCTTTATGTTACCTTTCTGCACACGATCTCTTATAAAATGATGTCTAATCTCTATATGTTTGGTCCTTGAATGCATCACAGGATTCTTAGAAATGTTGATAGCACTTGTGTTGTCACACATTAGTGGGATCTCCTTTAGATCTACTCCATAGTCTTGTAATTGTTGCTTGACATATACTCTGAGCACAGCAACTACCAGCTGAAATATACTCAGCTTCTGCAGTGGATAGAGCTACACAAGCTTGTTTCTTGCAATGCCAAGAAATAAGTGAGCTTCCAAGGAGATGACAAGTTCCACTAGTGCTTTTCTTATAAAGCTTGCATCCTGCAAAATCAGAATCAGAATAACCAAAAATATTTATTGATGCATCTTTAGGATACTAAAGCCCAACTTTGGGTGTTGCCTTGAGATATTTGATGATCCTCTTTACAGCTGTAAGATGAGACTCTTTTGGATTTGCTTGATATATTGCACACAAGTAAACACTTAGCATGATATTCGGTCTGCTAGCTATTAAGTAAAGTAATGAGCCAATCATCCCTCTATACTTGGATTCATCCACTTTCTTTCCTTTCTCATCAGAATCAAGATAGGTTGAAGTTGCCATAGGTGTTGCAGCATCTTTACTTTTATCCATTTCAAACTTCTTGATTACTTCAAGGCAATATTTTGATTGATTAAGGAAAGTTCCACTCTTCAATTGCTTTACTTGTAATCTAGGAAGAATGTCAACTCTCCCATCATAGACATCTCAAATTCTTGTTGCATAGCTGCATAAAATTCTTTACAAAGTTTCTGATTAGTTGAACCAAAAATAATATCATCAACGTAGATTTGAACCAGTAAAATATCATTCTTTTGCCTTTTGATGAACAAGGTTTTATCAACATTGCCCCTTACAAAAAATTGATCACGTAGAAACTTACTCAACCTTTCATACCATGATCTAGCTGTTTGTTTCAGACCATAAAGGGCTTTCTTAAGTTTGAAAACATGATTAGGATGCTGAAAATCAGAAAATCCTGGAGGTTGTTCAAGATAAATATCCTCCTCAATATAGCCATTTAAAAATGCACTTTTCAGATCCATTTAAAAAAGTTTAAAACCCATTATGCATGCATAAGCAAGTAGCAGCCTAATAGCTTCTAATCTTGCAACTGGAGCATAAGTTTCCTCATAGTCAATACCTTTCCCTTGGTTGTAACCTTTTGCAACCAATCTAGCTTTATTTCTGACTATAATTCCACTTTCATCCAGCTTGTTTCTAAAAACCCATTTTGTACCAATAGGCTTAATGGATGAAGGTCTAGGAACAAGTTCCCAAACTTCATTTCTTTTAAATTGATTTAACTCTTCATGCATGGCATGCATCCAATGTTCATCTTGCAGAGCATGATTGATATCTTTAGGTTCAATTTGAGAAACAAAAGCCATGTCACAACATAAGTTTCTAAGTGAGGATCTAGTAGAGACTCCCTTTGATACTTCACCAATGATGTTATCTAGTGAAAGATCTCTTGTGGTTCTCCACTCTTTAGGCAATTGTCTTGGTGTTGATGATCCTTCTTCAGCATTTGATTCATTTTTCTCATTGATAGACATCTTCTCAAATTGAATATTCTGCTCTATTTGACCTGCATCATCATCACAAACTTTTTCCTCTTTTGAGGGGTTAGATTCATCACATATTACATGGACAGATTCCTCTATACACATGGTTCTTTTATTGATAACTCTGTATGCCTTGCTTTGTAATGAATATCCAAGGAAGATGGCTTCATCAGCCTTTGCATCAAACTTCCCAAGTGATTCCTTTCCATTATTTAAAACAAACCATTTACAGCCAAAGGTTCTTAAGTGAGAAACATTGAGCTTTCTTCCTTTATACAACTCATAAGGGGTTTTCTTCAAAATAGGCCTTATGAGAAGTCTATTTAAAGTATAACAAACAGCATCAGCCCAAAAATATTTGGGTAAATTTGTTTCATTTAGAAGTGTCCTTGCACCTTCTTCAAGTGATCTGTTTTTCCTCTTCACAACACCATTTTGTTGAGGTGTTCTTGGAGCTGAAAAGTTGTGGTTAATACCATGTTCCTCATAGAAATTTTCAAAATCTTCATTTCGGAACTCACCATCATGATCACTTCTAATTGAAACAATTTTACATCCTTTTTCATTTTGAACAAGTTTGGCTAATTTTCGAAATGAGTGGAAAGCATCACTTTTGGATTTCAAAAACAAAGTCCAGGTGAATCTAGAGAAATCATCAACAATGACCAGTCCATAGTAATTGCCCCCCAAACTCATAGTTCTTGAAGGACCAAACAAATCTATATGTAAAAGTTCAAGTGGTCTAGAGGTGGAAACAATGTTTTTGCTTTGAAAAAATATTTTTGTTTGTTTCCCCTTTTGACATGCATCACACAATTTTTCCTTCTCAAATTTGAGTTTTGGCAAGCCAATGACTAAGTCCCTCTTAATGAGCTTATTCATATGATGCATATTAATATGACTAGCTCTCCTATGCCACAACCATGTTTCATCTACCTTACTCAATAAGCATGTGGTTTTGTGAAACAAAGCATGGTCAATAGAAAGCAAGTAAACATTACCTTTCCTTTTGCCAATATGAATTACCTTTTCACTCTTACCATCACAAATTAAATAGCAATCTTGATTGAAGGAAATCTTGTAGCCTTTGTCACATAATTGACTAATGCTAAGTAGGTTGTGCTTTAAGCCTTCCACATAAAGTACATTGCTGATTTTAGTATTCAAGCTATCACCAATGCTTCCCTCACCCATGATCTTTCCTTTGTTGTTATCTCCATATGTGACAAAGCCCCTATCTTTAAAAATTAGATTCTTTAGCAAGGACATGTCACCAGTCATGTGTCTTGAGCATCCACTATCAAGATACCATAGAGAAGAACTTGCTCTAAGACACACCTACAAAAGAGACAAATTACTTCAAAGGAATAGGTACCTAATCTAAGTTGGGTCCTTGGGGTTAGCATTCCTTTTTCTTTTGGGAACCCAAATGCAGTCACCATTAGGCACATAGAATCTTCTAGCATAGCATTTGAATGATGTGTGCCCCTTTTCCAAGCAATAGTTGCAAGTGACAGATTTGAAATTTTTCCTCAAACCAGAGTTTTGATTTACTCTTGAGTTTCTTTTCTACTTTTGATTCTTCTGTTTTGGAGGTACAAAAACTGTTTTAACTTTGGATTTTGAACCATATTTGTACCCCAATCCAGAAGTATCACCAGCATATCTTTGCACACTCAGCATTTCAGCCAAGTTGCATTTACCTTTATAAAACTTCCTCAAGAGATCAATCAAATCACTGTTTTCAACCATAAGTAACATGTGTTTTTCACCTTGGCTCTTTTTATATTCATCAAAATCCTTTTGCAGCAAATTAAATTTGTCAACACTGCTAGAGGAAGAGGCACACACACATCCATTTAATTTGTAACTTGAAACAAGTTTTTCATTTTCTTCTTTCAAGTTGCAAATCTTATTTTGTAACTCAGTGATTTTATCAACATGCCATCTTAGATTTCTTCTCAGCCTATTGTTGGATTTTGCAAATTTTTGGGCTTCCTCATACATTTCTTAAAAGGCATGGATAGCTTGATCAAGTTCAAAATTTACCTCATCATCTTTATCCAGTAGATCATCATTTTCTTCATTGATAATTGATGTGAGGCACATGTTGGCTTCTTCTATATCAGCAAAAGATTCAGAGGTTGAAGACTCATTGTCTTCCCATCCAATGTATGCTCTTCTAGGCTTAGCTTCCTTCTTGCCTTTGCTGTCTTGTTGTTGTTTCTTCAAGTATATGGAGCATTCTGATTTAATGTGACCAAGTTTGCCACATTCAAAACATGTATAGTTGTTGTCCACCTTCTTGAAGTTGCTTGTGCTGTTGTTTGTAGAATTGTTCTTGTTGTTTCTTGCAAACTTGCTGAACTTCTTTACAATCAAATTCATGTTTTCATCTTCATCTTCATCACTAGAGTTTTCATCTTTCTCCACTTTGGGTACTACAGATTTCAATGCAATTCCCTTGCTTTTCCTTTCTGCATCTTCACCACAAGTTAGTTGAGATAATTCAAACTCATATTCAAGCAACTTACCAAATAGTGCAGCCATTGTCATTTTCGAAAGGTCTTTAGATTCCTTGATGGCTGTTACTTTGGGTTGCCAAGCTCTAGTGAGGCATTTCAGAATCTTGATGTTAAGTTCTTCAGCATCAAATGTTTTGCCAAGTCCCAAAAGGTGATTCACAATGTGTGTGAACCTTGTTTGAAGCTGGAAAATACTCTCATTCTGATTCATCTTAAACATTTCATATTCATGTATCAAGGAATGCTTCCTTAACCTTCTTACTTCCTCAGTCCCTTCATGGGTGATCTCAAGCATCTCCCACATTTCCTTGGCACTTCTGCATCTAACGGTTCTGAAAAATTCATCAGAAGACAGAGCAGAGGTTATCATGTTCTTTGCTTTAAAATCATACTGAACAAGTCTTTTCTCATCATCATTCATCTCATCCCAATCTTTGGGAATCATGTTATTATCTACTATCTTGATGGGCACCCTAGGACCCTTTTCTATGGCATTCCATGCTCCTGGATCATTAGATTGAATAAAGATCTTCATTCTATTTTTCCAAAAACTGAAATTCTCCCCCTCAAACAAAGGAGGTTTGTTTGGAGATGCACCTTCTTTGAAGGTTATTTGTGAAGTATTCATTTTGAAAAAAAATGATCTTGAATATCTTACAAGACCTAGCTCTTGATGCCAATTGTAAAATATGGGAACACTTCACACTTAACCAAGAGGGGGGGAGGTGAATTGGTTAGCCTTGGTAAATTTAAAAATTTCTTGATGTATGAAAATCAGAGTTACTTTGCCCTTTGGATCTTTATTACAAAAACAATCAAGAATCCTTATCCAAATTCAATCCAAGACTTGTAATGCCTCAAGAAACAATATGTAAAATAGAATTCACAAGAAGCACTAACAATTATGCAGTTGATAAGAGAACACACGAATTTATACTGGTTTACCTCAATCACTATGAGGCTACATCTAGTTTCTTCTACTCAACACTAGAGTAGAGTTCCACTATAACAAATAATATCCTTACAAGCAATTACAAGCTTCTCTTTATCAACCCTAGATAAAGTTCAAAAGTCTAAAAACCTATTAGACCCTTAGAAGTAATACCCACACTGAGAACACTACTCAGCTGTCCTTAGAGAAACACTATCTCTAATCTTGCAAGAAAAACCCAATTACAATGGAACTTACAAACAAAAATACAATCAGAATTTTTACATCATCAAAGAGTAAGGAAAGAATTCACCTGATGATCCAAGAATGATATGCATAATGATGAATATACCAGGTTGAATGTAGAAACAATATGCAGAACAAGCCTTTCCTTAAACTTTGAAATGAATTGCCTTGCTTCACTAAATCCTAGTGACCCATATTGGTTTGAATGGAAGCAAGACCTTTTAAACCAAGAAGAATGCCTTTGTGACTGATTAAAAAGCTCTTAGAATGCTCAGTGCTTGAAAAATTCAATTTCTATTTCGTTCTCTTAATTAGACAAGGCAAGGGTTCTATTTATATAAAGAACTGTAACAGAAATAATCGATTAAACCAGCTCCTGTAATCGATTGTTTATGAATTGTAATCGATTACATACGCTCCCGTAATCGATTAAAGTGTTCAAGATAAGTTCTGGGTTACAGTAACGAGTCATTTAATCGATTAAACCGATGTGTAATCGATTAAGTCAGACTTTGTAAAAATCATGTTTGTGAAATGTAATCGATTACAATATATGGTAATCGATTAAGACAGACAATATGCAAAACATGAAATGTACTAAATAATTGATTAGAATAAGTGGTAATCGATTTAGGCAGAGTGATCTTAATTTCCAAATAGGTATTTAATCGATTATGGATTAGTGGTAATCGATTAAACCAGTCACTCAGTTAAATTTTTGTGTATGCAGGAATGAAATAATCGATTAATACGATGATGTAATTGATTAATCTGTTCTTAATGATTTCCAGAAAGTTTGAAGAACAATATAATCGATTCTTTATGTTTAGTAATCGATTAAACCAGTTTAGAACTATTTTTCCAAAAATACTTAGCTTATTTTTAAGTTTCAAATTAATTACTTAAAGCCTTTATGATATAATGCATGAATGAACATTAATGGTATGCATGCAAGGACTTGGATCAACAGAAGACTTTCTTTCCTTTTACATTTAATCACAATTCTTCATCTTCAAGCCTTCAAGCCTTCAAGCATGTTGAAAGTCAAAACATTGCCAAGTCTTTATATTGCTTCAATCTTCAAGAGCTCCCCCTCAAATCAACAAAGACGAGATTCTGTGTGTAATTGAGCTACTCGTAATCGATTACATATACACCGTAATCAATTAAAACGGACAATAATTGTTTTGTGTTTTTACTGAATTGCTTCTAACAAGTGCTGGAAATTATTGAATTAAATTGGACTTGAGACATCAAAATCCAGTTCTTGTCATCCTTTAGTTGATGTGCTTCTTCATACTTGTCCAAGTTAGCTTGGATGTGATCTTGAAGTGCTTGAGTGCTAGTAGCTCTTGTCATTGGTCCTTTAAAGCTCACCAAAAGAAGTGCTTCAAGCTCTCCTTCTAGACCTTTAGCTTGCCATGGACCTCCATCACACCTTCATCTCTTACCAAAAGTTTTTGATTTTCAACCTTGATGCATCTAACTTGGGTGAGGTCTTTACTCTTCTTATACCTCATTTTTGTGAGTTTGTATATACCTTTTTCACCATCCCTGCTCCCAAGATTTTTATACAAATCGGAAAAAACCTTGCCTCTAGCTTCCCGCACTGCTTTCTCTTCATTTTTTCTCGCTACTATAAACCTTGCAAGTTTTCATCATTGGGACATTTATGCAAATATCTAAAGCATTCCTTGGCAAGCTAAAGGTCTAGAAAGATAGTTTGAAGCACTTCCTTTGGTGAACTTTAAAGGACCAATGACAAGAGCTAGGACTCAAGCACTTCAAGACCATATCCAAGCTAACTTGGACAAGCATGAAGAAGCACACCAACTCAAGGTTGACAAGGGCTAGATTTTGATGTCTCAAGTTCAATTTAATTCAATAAATTCCAGCACTTGTTAGTAGCAAAAATAGTTACAAATAAAAATGCTTTTAGTGCAATTGTGTAAAGAGGTGTAGGTGCACTTGTGTGTAGATTGTGTAGCACCTTTGTAAGCTTGTTGGCTGCACCTTAAGGCTTAAAATATTGCACTTTGAAGCTAAAATACTGCACCTTTAGGCATGTTGGTTCAGCTAAGAAGTCACTTAGGATGAAGCTTGCAATTCAAGTTTCATTAGCTTTCATTTAGGCTTCATTTAGTTTACATTACAAGCTTCATTTTCATGATCATTTGCCTTGCATTTGAGTGTAATTTAGTGGGCTATATAAGCTGCGCTGAATGCAAACACTTTTGATGTCATTTATACAAATTATGAAATTTGTGTAGAGAGTTTCTCTCTTATTCTTGTGCAAGAACCTCTCGTTTCTTATCAATTGCTTCAAGCTATTGTGACGATTCTTCGTAGGCTTATTGGAAAGCTTTTCCATGGTGTTATACACCTTCATCCCTTACCTTTTCCATCTTCCATTGCTGTCCAAACAAAGCTTCCAGCCAGCCATAGGCTTCACGAAAATTGAAGTGCTAAAAGCTTGTTGTTCGTGAAGTTTCTTGAAGATTGAGTTTCATTGTAAGGTAGATTTGGGAAAAATATGGCCAATGGTTTCAGCCATACATCAAGTGATATCTAGAGCCTAATCCTTGTGAAATTATTCTTCAAGTTCAGTTCTTAAAAGTTCTCCAAAGGTAAAAAAAAACCTGCAACTTTCAAAATCTGAAAAATTCATTCCAATTACTTAAATTCTCGTTGTTTTCGTGAAATTGTTGGTGTGTTGGCTTTGCTGTTTGTTCCGCCACCTAACCTTGGGTTTTTATTCAAGTTTTGTATGATTTCATGTTCTTCATTTGTTCTTGAAATTTTCTAATTTTTCTAGCTTTGGTTCTTGTAAACTTGTGTTAGTTAGTTTTTTTGTGTTGTATGATTACTTGTTTTGATTCTAATCTCATGCCTAAACTGAATTGAGTTGTTAAAAGCAAATTTTACAATTTTTATGTATCATGTTTTCGTGATTCATCAATTTCTTAGAGGATTATTGCACTTGTACAAATTAAAAACCAGCAAAGTGCAGCCCAAGTGTTTGTGAAATTGTGGCTGGAAAAATAATCAAAGTCCAACCCAAAAAGTTTGTGAATTGTGGCTGGAAAATTACAAAGAAAAACAGAATTTAGAAGCAAAGGAAGTTACAAAATTACAAGTTCCAAAATTTCATTTGAACCTCAAAATTAAGTGAACTTGTATGACATGCAAATTTAGTGAAATTTTGGCTTCTAACAATTGAATTTGTTTGGTATACCTTCCTTGTGCAGTTTGGTACAACCCATATATGTCCTTGAGTTGTCTCATTAAATTCCAATTAGAGTTGTATTTTTCTAAATTTTTTCTTTTGTTGCTTGTCTCTTAAAATTTCCAAGGTTTTGTCTTAGAGTTTTCTTGTTCTTGGACTCTTAAGTCTAGCCTAGAATTGTTTCCTATTTCACTATAGTAAAGAAGTTTGATTTGATTAGAAGTTTTTGCTTAAGAACTATTAAGAGGAACAAGAGTGGAAAAAGGCAAGAGAGAACATTATAGAAAGAGCCTAGATAAAGTCTGAAAACACGAGTGTGAGCGGAAAACACTTAGAGATTGGTGAAATTTTTTCTATATACTTGTGTTTTTGCTAACCATTTCTTTTGAAGGATGAGCTCAATAAGAGATGAGGCTTTGTCACCTAGGACCTCTAGGTTGATGAAATCCATGACAAAACAAATGGAAGACTTACAAACCAAAATGGATGCAAGATTTGAGGAGTTACAAAAGAAGACTCAAAGAATGAGTATTCCAAATGGTAGTGTGGATGGAGAGGCTCATTGTAGTAGGAGGGTGAGTGAGCATGTTTCCTCTCATGGAGGAAATTATTATGATGAAAGGAGTGAGAGGGAGGATAGGAGAAAAAATAATAGGAGACACAATCCTAGGAGACAAAATAGAGATGAGGAAGATTAGAGGAGAGAAGAGAGAGATGGGAGAAATGGAGGATTGAGTGGAGTGAAAAAAAATTCCAAAATTCTATGGTGATAATAATCCCGAAGTTTACTTTGAGTGGGAAAGGAAGGTAGAACAAATGTTCTCATGCTAACAATTTGATGAAGAAAAGAAAGTGATTCTAGCAACTCTAGAATTTGGTGGCTATGCTTTGGTGTGGTGGAACCAAATTCTAATGGACATAGAGAGGTTGAGGAGAGAAAGAATACATGGCTGGAATGACTTGAAGAGGTGCTTGAGAGAAAGATTTGTTTCCACTTATTTGCAAGAGAAGTCCACAACAAGCTCCAAAGACATTTCCAAGGTAGATGACTACTATAAAGAGATGAAATTGATGATGATGAGGGCTGGAATTGTGGAAGTCCAAGAAGCAACCATGGCTAGGGTCCTTCATGGTTTGAATAGGGAAATTCAAGATGTGATGGAGCTACATTCTTATGCTACAATTGAGGAGCTAGTCCACAAAGCTCAAAGGGTGGAACAACAACTAAAAAGGAGAAAAGGTTCATTTTCCAAGACCAATGGGGCTGCAACTTCCAGCTGGAAGGACAAGCCTAAAAGGGAGGTTTCTCATGTGAAAATATAGAAGAAAAGGTTGAGATCCCAAGTAAAAAAATTGTGGATCCAACTCCAACAAGATCAAGCAATATCAAGTGTTTTAAGTGTCTTGGTAAGGGTCACATTGCTTCCCAATGTCCCAAAAAAGAACTATGATTTTGCTTGATGATGGAGGCTTAAAGAGTGAGTCTTAAAGTGGCTCAAATAGTTCTTTAAGTGAAGAGGAAGAAGAACTCACACTAGTGGAGGTCGAGGAGGGTGATCTCTTGATGGTAAAGAGAATGTTGAGCAATTTTTGTGGAGAAAAAGAGGAGACTCAAAGAGCGAATATTTTTTACACAAGGTGTTTAGTTGAAAAGAAAGTGTGCTCACTTATCATTGATGGAGGTAGTTGCACCAATGTGGCTAGTACAAGGCTTGTTGAGAAGTTACACTTGCCAACCACAAAGCATCAAAAGCCATACAAGCTACAATGGCTTAGTGAAAGTGGAGAAGTGGTGATAAATTCTCAATTGCTTATTCCTTTCTCTATTAATGCTTATAATGATAAAGTTCTGTATGATATTGTACCTATGGAGGCTGGTCATATCCTTCTTGGTAGGGCATGACAATATGATAGAAAAGTGATATACAATGGCATGGAGAACACTTTTGAGTTTGAGCACTTAGGCAAGAAAATTATTTTGAGGCATTTGATTCCTAGACAAGTGTGTGAGGACCAAGTGAAGATGAAAAAAAATTCAAGAGTTGAAAAAAAAAATACTGCACTTGAAAAAAATTCTGCACACAAGAAGAAAAAGAAAGTAAGCTACCTAAGAGAGAAACTAGTGAAAAGAAAAAGAAAGAGAAAGAAAATGAGAGCAATTAAAATCATGAGATTAAAGAGAGTTTGTTCTTGAGTGAAAAGGAAATCAAGATAGTGTTATTGGCACAACAACCTCTTTATTATATGCTTCCTAACTCTCTTTGTTTACATATTGAAAAGAAGGTGAAAAATTGCCCAAAGCTATGCAATCACTTTTGGAGGAATATCAAGATGTTTTTCCAAAAGAAGTGTCAAATGGCTTTCCTCCTTTGAGAGGAATTGAGCACCAAATTGACTTGATTCCAGGTTGTTCACTCCCAAATAGGCCAGCATATAAGACTTCCCCCATGGAAGCAAAGGAGATCCAAACACAAGTGGAAAAGCTACTTGACAAAGGGTGGATCAGTGAGACCATGAGCCATTGTGCTATGCCTATTATTGTTGTGCCTAAGAAGGAGGAAACTTGGAGAATGTGCACGAATTGTAGGGCAATCAACAACATCACCATAAGGTATAGACATCCCATCCCTAGACTTAATGATCTTTTAGATGAATTACATGGTGCTACTATTTTCTCTAAAATTGATCTTAAGAGTGGTTATCATCAAATAAGGATGAGGGAAGGGGATGAATGGAAAACGACTTTCAAAACAAATTTTGGGCTTTATGAATGGTTAGTTATGCCTTTTGGTTTGACTAATGCATCAAGTACCTTTATGAGACTTATGAATCATGTTCTTAAACACTTTATAGGCAAGTTTATGGTTGTGTACTTTGATGACATTCTTGTTTATAGTGCCAATGAAAATAATCATTTGATGCATGTTAAAAGTGTCTTGGATATGCTAAGGAAGGAAACTTTGTATGGAGAAATTGGTAAATGTTCCTTTTGCACTTCACAAGTTATGTTTCTAGGTTTTGTAGTAGGTGCTCAAGAAGTCCAAGTGGACCAAGAGAAAGTGAAAGCCATCATGGAGTGGACAACTCCAAAAGGTGTGAAGGATGTGAGAAGCTTTCATGGTTTAGCTAGCTTTTATAGGATATTTGTGAAGGACTTTAGTACCATTGCTTTCCAAACATTAAAGGATAAGTTATCTTGTGCACCTATTCTTGCATTGCCTAATTTTAATGCTTCCTTTGAATTGGAATGTGATGCATCTAATGTGGGCATTGGGGGGTTTTAATTCAAGATAAACATCCTATTGCTTACTGTGAAAAATTGAAGGGTGCATGTTTGAACTATTCCACTTATGATAAAGAATTGTATGCACTTGTTAGTGTAACACCCCGTAGGCCTCCGACGTGTTAACATTAATAATAATATCAGATTATCGTTTAAAACACAATTCACATGGCTCAGCGGAAGTATAGGATCGTTTTCTTGATTTATTATGTATGGAATAATCTAAGCTTTAGAGTACAAAACAATACCACGCTGATCCAGTTTATCCAACATAAACAAAACATAACACAGAG
>PYAF01000962.1:1297541-1325093 GCA_007407185.1 Glycine tomentella | reverse complement strand
TTCATTGGATCATCAGGTGACTTCTTTCCTTAAACTTTGAAGTTGTATCTTTGTTATTCAATTTCTGTAAAGATTGGCTTATTGTAAATGGGTTTCTTGCATGATAACTAGAGATAGGGTTTCTCTAGGAGTTGCTGAGTAGTGTTCTCAGTGGGGTTAGTCTCTAAGGATCTAATAGTGTTTTAGATCTCTGAACTTTGTCTAGGGTTGATAAAGAGAGGCTTGTAATATCTTGTAAGAAGATTATTTGCAATAGTGGAACTCTATTCTAGTGTTGAGTGGAAGAACTGGATGTAGCTTCATAGTGTTTAAAGTGAACCAGTATAAAATTGTGGCTGATCTTTATTCAATTCTCTTCATCTCCTAATTGTTTTGCTTTGTGAATCAAATTATTTGCACAGAAAAGATTTCAATTGTCTATTGATTTTCTTGACAGAGGAATTTGATTGAATATAAGATTGTTGGTTTCAAAACAATTTTAAAGTGATAAAGATCCTGTGGAAACTCTGATTACAAAAATTTTAAATACCAAGGTTCAACCAATTCAAGCCCCTCTTGGTTGTATTGAAGTATTCCTATCATTTTCATTGCCTTGTGGCAAGGGCCCTAGCCTATTTTTCGCTACACCCGAGGCCCGATGTAACATGTCACTATAAAGAGTATGCCCCAACAAAATATCATAAAGGTTCATCTCATACAAATAGTTATTTTTTTACAATCGGTTCAAATACCTAACACCAACCCTCATCCTTTATCGTGGCTTGGGACAGACCATGCATGCAAGTGTTAGATATATGGGGAGCTAGAAGAGGATCAACACAAGGATGAAACCATGTGTCTTAAATAGATTTTAGCTTTTTACATGTCATTCAATTGAAAGCATTTGTAATTTGTTAAGTTGTTTAAGAGCCTCATGTTATGATCCCTTGCATTGCATAAACATGATCATTTGCATGCATACATGATTTGTGAAAAACATAAAGGTTTTCATGTTCACATAAAGAAGCAAATTTCTCATGGTTAAGTTTTGTAAAATCACATTGTGCACTGCCTTAATCGATTACCAGTATTGGTAATCTATTACTTAAGCCATGAAGAATTAATTAATCGATTACACAGTACAAAACACAGAATATGCCTCCCTGAGTTAATCGATTACCATTTAATCATAATCGATTACATCGTTCATATATCTTTTCCAGAAAGAAATAAGAATACTTTAATCGATTAAAAATGATATTAATCGATTACTTTAGTTAAAATTGTTTTGGACAAGATTTAACAAGAGTTTTCATGGAGAGCTGATTTCAAGATTGCATTCTTTTCAACCTGATTTCTGTTTGGTAAATTCATTCACTCACATTCTGAGGATCATAACGTTGTATTTCTCTTAAACTCTTTCAGTAATTCATTTGTTACTTTTGTTTCTTGTAAGTTCTGTTGAATTCAGGGGGAGCTCCTTGAAGCATAAGTAAGATTGATTCAAGTATAAAGTTTTGAGCTTTCAAACATGCAAAGGATAACTTGGAGATTAATTAGGATAAAATGTAAGAGAAAAGCAATTCTGATGATCCTAAAGCATTGCATTCATTCTAACTCATAAATAACTTAAAATGGTTTAATAAAAATCACAAGGCTTTCATAAAATGGTTAAGTTTCAAACTTGTTTCAAAGGTTTTTGGAAAAATGGTTTTCTTGCTGTTTTAATCGATTAAAACATTGTAATAATCGATTTTTGTGTTCTTCACTTACCTTGGAAAAGCTTTCATGAACATTGTAATCGATTACATATCGGATTAATCGATTATTATACCTTTGTTTTTTAGAAAACTGTCTTGTTGAAACATTTTAATCGATTACCTATGGGTAGTAATCGATTACATGCTTGTATATGTATTTAAAGATCTGCTGGGATAATCGATTACCAGTATACTGTAATCGATTACATAGGCTTATCTAAAAATAGCCTCTCCCTGCTTTAATCGATTACCATAGATGGTAACCAATTACATGTTGTGTTTAAACTCTAAGTTTTGTACTAGATAATCGATTACCTCGATTAGTAATCGATTACACAATGTAATTAGAAAGGCTATGGCTCCTGCTTTAATCGATTACCATTTCTAGTAATCGATTACTCTATTTCTATGACTGATATGTTTTCCTGGTCTAATCGATTACCAAGGTTAGTAATCGATTACATAGTGCATTTTGAAAAAATGAATCTCCTGTCTTAATCGATTACAAGACGGAATAATCGATTATTTGTCCCATTGTAGAAATTCTAGAAAAGCTTATGAATATTTTAATCGATTACATTCTTGGATTAATAGATTACATAAGCAAAATAATCGATTATTAAGCGCGTATTAATCGATTAAAGCTGTTACGTTTTTTTGTTATAAATAGGAAATCACTTTGCTTGATTTTGTAACGTTGTATACTGATACCCATCGAGCCAAAACAGTTCTAAAAGCCTTTCTCAGTGTTTTCAAAGTATTTTTACATGCTTGCTCTATTTCTACATTGATCATGAGATTGTGAGTCAATCTTGAGCAAGATTTCATTCAAGATTAAGGGAAGCTGATTTAATTTGTTAATTCAACCTATGTTAATCCATCATTTGCATTGTTAATCATTGGATCATCAGGTTGTTTCTCTTCTTAATCTTTTTGTAATTTTCGTTTTAATTTTGGATGTAATTTTTTGTCTATTGTAATTGGGATTCTTGCTTGTAAACTAAAGATAGAGTTTCTCTAGGGGTTGTGCTGAGTAGTGTTCTCAGTGGGTTTGTCTCTAACAATCTAATAGTGTTTTAGATTTCTGTACTTTATCTAGAGTTGATAAAGGGAGACTTTGTAATTACTTGTAAGAACAAAAAATTGCAATAGTGGAACTCTATTCTAGTGTTGAGTGGAAGAAAACTGGATGTAGCTTCATAGTGTTTGAAGTGAACCAGTATAAATCTTTTGTGTATTGACTCTTATCTCTATCTTGATCATATTCTGTCAATCTTGATTGTATGGCTTAGTTTATCAATTAAAATTTTGAGCTATTTGATACCTTGGGTTGAGCATTTGATTGAATAAGGTTTCTTGGTTTCAAAAGTGATAAAGATCCTAAGGGAAACTCTGATTTTGTCTAAGAAATTTTTTAATTTACCAAGCCAAACCAATTCACCCTCCCTCTTGGTTAAGTGTGAAGTGTTCCTATATTTTACAATTGCCATCAAGAGCTGGTTCTTGAAAGTTACTCAAGATCACTACTTTCTTTCAAAAATGAATGCTTCACAAATAACTTTCAAAGAAGGTGCTTCTTTAAACAAACCTCCTTTGTTTGAAGGGGAGAATTTCAGTTTTTGGAAAAATAGGATGAAGATCTTGATTCAATCTAATGACCCAGGTGCTTGGAATGCAATAGAAAAAGGTCATAGGTCATCCATCAAAATGGTTGATAATAACATGATTCCCAAAGAGTGGGATGAGATGAATGATGAAGAAAAGAGGATTGCTCAATATGATTTTAAGGCCAAGAATATGATAACTTCTGCTCTTTCTTCTGATGAATTCTTTAGAACAGTTAGATGTACCAGTGCCAAGGAGATGTGGAAGATGCTAAAGATCACTCATGAAGGAACTGAAGAAGTGAGAAGATCAAGAAAGCACTCTTTGATACATGAATATGAGATGTTCAAAATGAATCAAAATGAAAGCATTTCTAAACTCCAAACAAGATTCACACACATAGTGAACCATCTTTTGGGACTTGGAAAGACTTTTGACCATTGAGGAATTAAATATCAAAATCTTGAAGTGTCTCACTAAAGCATGGCAACCAAAAGTGACAGCTATCAAAGAATCCAAAGATCTTTCACAAATGACCATGGTTGCTCTCTTTGGTAAGTTACTTGAGTATGAATTAGAATTATCTCAACTAACCTTTGGTGAAGATGCAGATAGAAAAGGCAAAGGAATTGCACTAAAGGCTGCAGCACCTAAGGTGGAAAAAGAAGAAAACTCAAGTGATGAGGAAGATGAAGAAAACATGAACTTACTTGTGAAAAAGTTCAGCAAGTTTCTAAAGTAGAATAAGGGCAAAAGATTCTCAAGAAATAACAAGAGGAATACCAACAACAACATTAGCAACATCAAGAAGGTTGACAATAACTTCACATGCTTTGAATGTGGGAAACCTGGCCACATAAAGTCAGAATGTTCAATCTACTTGAAGAAACAACAAAGTGACAGCAAAGGCAAGAGAGAAGCAAAGCCAAGAAGAGTCTATATTGCTTGGGAGGACA
The DNA here is from genome assembly GCA_007407185.1 of Glycine tomentella. Taxonomy (NCBI): domain Eukaryota; kingdom Viridiplantae; phylum Streptophyta; class Magnoliopsida; order Fabales; family Fabaceae; genus Glycine; species Glycine tomentella. The sequence continues at coordinate 1,320,793 of PYAF01000962.1, read as the reverse complement.
ATGATTCTACAACTTTCGAATCCTACACTGAATTAGAGGAAGCTAACATGTGCCTTACTTCAATTGTCAATGAAGGGAATGATGATCTTTTAGAAGAAGAAGATGAGGTAACCTCTGAACTTGATCAACTATTTTTGTTTTTCAAGAGATGCATAAATAGGCTAAAAAGCTTGCTAAACTCAACAATAAGCTTAAGAAAAATATTCAAAATCATCTTGCAAAAATAATGGAATTACAAACTGAAGTTTGTAACTTGAAGAAAGAAAATGAAAAACTTACTTCAAGCTATAAATCAAGTGGTTGTATTTATGCCTCTTCCTCTACAACTATTGACAAATATGAAATGCTGCAAAAAGTTTTTGATGAGTATAGATTTAATCAAGAAGAGAAATATATGCAGATTATTTCAAAGAACAATGAGTTGATTGATATCTTGGAAAAACTCAACAAAGGAAAATGTGATTTAAATGATATGTTGAGTGCTCAAAAACAGTTTGGTGACACTTCTGGATTGGGGTACAAAAAGAGTTTTAAAAAAGTTCAAAAGACAACATTCGTGCTTCCAAAATAGAAGAAGAAGAAGAAGAAGAAGAAACCAAGATTCAATCAAAATAGGTTCTTTAGAAATTCATATAAAGCTGTCATTTGTCACTATTGTATGGAGAGAGGACACACATCTTACCAATGTTTTGCAAGAAGATTCTATGTACCAAATGGTGAGTGTATTTGGGTAGAAAAGAAAAAGCAAGCAACTAACCCTTTTGGACCTAACCTCAATTGGGTACCTCCTCCGATGAAGTGATTTGTTCTGTTTGTAGGTATGTCTTAGAGCAAGCTCTTCCTTATGGTATCTTGATAGTGGCTGCTCAAGACATATGACAGGTGTCTTACACTTAAAGATGAGGGCTATGTTACTTATGGAGACAACAACAAAGGAAAGATAATAGGTGAAGGAAATATTGGTGACAGCTTGAACACAAAAATCGGCAATGTATTCTATGTTGAAGGCTTGAAGCATAATCTACTAAGCATAAGCCAAATATGTGACAAAGGTTTTAAAATCTCTTTTAATCAAGATTGCTGCATGATATGTGATGGTAAAAGTGGAGAAGTAATCCACATTGGCAAAAGAAAAGGTAATATTTATTTGCTTTCCATAGACCATGCATTCTTCCACAAGACTACATGCTTAATGAGTAAGTTAGATGAAAGTTGGTTGTGGCATAGGAGAGATAGTCACATTAACATGCACCATATGAATAATCTTATTAAAAAGGACTTAGTAATTGGCTTACCAAAACTCAAATTTGAAAAGGACAAACTTTGTGATGCATGTCACAAGGGGAAACAAACCAAAATCTCTTTTCAAAGTAACAATATTGCTTCCACCTCTAGACCACTTGAATTACTGCACATTGATTTGTTTGGTCCTTCTAGAACCATGAGTTTAGGTGGTAATTACTATGGACTTGTTATTGTTGATGATTACTCTAGATTTACTTGGACTTTGTTTTTGAAATCCAAGAGTGATGCTTTCCATGCTTTTAGAAAATTAGCCAAACTAGTTCAAAAATGAGAAAGGTTATAAAATTATCTCAATTAGAAGTGACCATGATGGAGAATTCCAAAATGAACATTTTGAAAAATTCTGTGAAGAAAATGGAATTAACCACAACTTTTCAGCTCCAAGAACACCCCAACAAAATGGTGTTGTGGAGAGGAAAAACAGATCACTTGAAGAAGGTGGAAGAACACTTCTAAATGAGACAAATTTACCAAAGTATTTTTGGGCTGATGCAGTAAGCACTATTTATTACACTTTAAATAGATTACTCATAAGACCCATTTTGAAGAAAACACCTTATGAGTTATACAAAGGAAGGAAGCCCAATAGTTCTCATTTAAGAACTTTTGGTTGCAAGTGTTTTGTTTTAAATAAAGGGAAAGAATCACTAGGAAAGTTTGATGCAAAGGCTGATGAAGCTATATTTCTTGGATATTCATTGCAAAGTAAAGCAGATAGAGTTTTCAACAAAAGAACCATGTGCATGGAAGAATCTGTTCATGTAATTTGTGATGAATCTAACTCCTCAAAAGAAGAAAAAGATTGTGATGTAGATGCAGGTCAATTGGAAGAAAATGTCCAGCTAGAGAACTTATCTATCAATGAGAAAAGTGAACCTAGTGCTGAAGCAATTCCATCAACTTCCAATCAAGAGCCAAAAGAGTGGAGAACTACAAAAGAAATCTCACTAGACAATATTATTGGAGAAGTTTCAAAGGGAGTCTCTACTAGATCTTCTCTTAGAAATTTATGTTGTGATATGGCTTTTGTATCTTAAACTGAACCTAAAGACATTAACCATGCCTTACAAGATGAACATTGGATGCATGCCATGCATGATGAACTGAATCAATTCAAAAGAAATGAAGTTTGGGAACTTGTTCCTAAACCATCATCAATTAAGCCTATTGGTACAAAGTGGGTTTTTAGGAACAAATTTGATGAAAGTGGAATCATAATAAGAAACAAGGCTAGATTGGTTGCTAAAGGTTACAACCAAGAGGAAGACATTGACTATGAGGAAACTTATGCTTCAGTTGCAAGATTGGAAGCAATTAGGCTATTACTTGCATATGCATGCTTAATGGATTTCAAACTTTATCAAATGGTGTCAAAAGTGCCTTTTTAAATGGTTACATAGAAGAGGACATCTATGTTGAACAACCTCCAGGTTTTTCTGATTTTAAACATCCTAATCATGTTTTTAAACTTAAAAAGGCTCTCTATGGTCTGAAACAAGCTCCAAGATCATGGTATGAAAGATTGAGTAAGTTCCTACTTGATTAATCTTTTGTGAGGGGCAATGTTGATAAAAACTTGTTCATCAAGAGGCATAAGGATGATATCCTATTCGTTCAAATATATGTTGATGACATTATTTTTGGTTCAACTAATCAAATGCTTTGTAAAGAATTTTCTGCAGCTATGCAAAATGAGTTTGAAATGTCTATGATGGGAGAATTAACATTCTTTCTAGGACTTCAAGTTAAACAAATGAAGAATGGAACTTTCCTCAATCAATCAAAGTATTACCTTGAATTCATCAAGAAGTTTGAAATAGAGAAAAGCAAAGATGCTGCAACTCCAATGACAACCTCAACATACCTTGATTCAGATGAAAAAGGGAAGAAGGTGGATGAATCCAAATTTAGAGGAATGATTGGTTCTTTACTATATTTGACAGCTAGTAGACCAGATATTATGCTAAGTGTTTGCTTGATTGCAAGATATCAAGCAAATCCAAAAGAGTCTCACCTTACAATAGTCAAAAGGATCATCAAATACCTCAAAGCAACACCCAAGGTTGGGCTATGGTATCCTAAGGGTGCACCAATAAATATTATTGAATATTCTGATTCTGATTTTGCAGGATGTAAACTTGATAGGAAAAGCACAAGTGGAACTTGTCATCTTCTTGGAAGCTCACTCATATCATGGCATTGCAAGAAACAAGCTTGTGTGGCTTTGTCAACTGCTGAAGCTGAATATATTTCAGCTGAGAGTTGCTGTGCACAAAGCCTATGGCTTAAACAACAATTGCAAGATTTTGGAGTTAATCTTAAAGAGATACCACTACCTTGTGACAATATAAGTGCAATAAATATTTCAAAGAATCCTGTCATGCACTCAAGGACCAAGCATATTGAAATTAGACATCACTTCATAAGAGACCATATGCAGAAAGGTAACATTAAAATTGACTTCATTGATACAAACAATCAATTGGCTGACATATTCATAAAACCTTTTGCTAGGGACAGATTTTATGCTTTAAGAAACATGCTAGGTATACTTGATGAATCTAACTTAAACTAGCTTGTTTGATCATGCCTTTTCATGCTTGAATTCCATCCATTGCTAAAAACATCACAAAAAGTTGTCACAAACTTGAAGAAGTTTTGCTATCTAATATTTCCTCTGTAATAATCGATTACTTGTTGAGATAACCGATTATTTTCATTAAAATTCCTATTATCTATGATTTTTAAACTACTGTAATCGATTACAGCTAAGTGATAATCGATTACCTTTCAGTTTTTTTATTCTAGTTTTTAAAACTTCCTGGAATAATCGATTACACGTCGGGATAATCGATTACATAAGCTCTGATACTTGTTTGGATTTCTATTTTGACTGATATAATCGATTACGGAGGCATATAATCGATTACATATCATCTTCAACCTCTGAATGCTTGCAAAATAATCGATTACCTTACGGGATAATCGATTACTATGTGTTAATTTTGTTTTCTAAATGTATGAAATAATCAATTACATTCTATTTTTAATCGATTATTTAAGTTGTTATTTGATTTTTGACAGTTTTTCTGGGTTTGGTAACTACCCAATCCAATCAATTTCATATTTAATCATCATTCATTTGTGTTAACTGACTCTAACAACTATATCTTTGAATAATTTGAACGTTGGTGATTGATTTTTGTCTATAAATACATGTTTTGCATCAATACTTGTCTTTGCACCAATATCTCTATCTTCTCTTGCTCTCTTTCTGTCTTAGCCCTCTGTATCTGTAACTTTTATTTGTGTCCCTGCTCTCTACTCAAAATGTCTACACCAAAATGTATTAGGACTGGTAAGAGAAAAAGTAGGGGAGTCTTCATCTAACCCACAGCCTCAACCACCCCCAAATAGGTTGGACATTTGGTTCGACAAAGAATCTGACAAAATGAACTATTTACAGTTCAATGCAACCAAGCCCCTTATTTCACCTAAGTATCTTAGCCTTAACTGGTTCATAAAGGAAGGATTTCTATTTCCTGCCTACCTAGAAGCCCAAGGCCTTAAGCCATTTGTTGAGATGAAGGGAATTTACTACCCTGACTTGGTAAAGGTTTTCTATACCTGTGCCAAAGGGTCCATGAATGGGAACCTCAAGTCTATTGTCAAGGGAGTTGAGATGGAAATAACTCCTGAAATATGGGAAACAATTGTTGGAGTAGTGTGTAAGAGGGAGAGAAAATTTGAAGAGAACCCTGAGGGTTATAATAAGATGGATACCTATAGAGGTATGCTAACTGAACCCAATATACAACTAAGGAATAGGTTGGGAAATGGCCCAATGACCCCTGAGGATAGGCTGCTCCATTATATCATCACCTATGTCCTCACTCTAAGGGCAACAAATCATGTCCAAGCAACTGATGAAGACCTACAACTTGTGTATGGTCTGAAGCATTCCATACCCATGAATTGGGTAATTATCTTTCAAGAGATTATGTTAAAATCCAAAAGGCTTGTCAACTATCCATTTCCTTATCCTGATTTAGTTTCTAGGTTCATTGATCATTTCAATATTGATGTGACCAATGAGGTGATGGACAACACCAACTCCTCAAACAGCCTTATCCAAGAGAAACATCTGTCCAAGCTTGGATTAATAAAAACACCAGATTGATGGGTGATGGCAGGGCAACAACAACAAGTGCCTCCACAAATGCCACAACCTGATCCTGCTGATGCTGATGATCAAGAGGACACCTCTGAAAACTCAAGGGAACCCGACCAACCTATCTATACTCAATTTGAGTCCCTTATGCTGGAAAAGATGAATGGGTTACTCAGCATACATCATGAATTTAGGGCTGAGACTCAAAGCTATTTTAGGGATATCAATGATAGGCTAGATATTATAGAAGCCACTCTTAAAGTGGATGAATCTGAAGATTTAGTCTTTGTTTTATTTAGTTTATGAACTCTGTTTTTTATTTGTAATTTTAATGCCTTTTATTCTATTTTGTAATCATTTCCCTAATATTAATGAAATGCTATGGTTCTAGTTACTTATATCCGCTGTGCTTTGCCATTTTTTTTTACTTTAACAAGCCAAATAGGGGAAGAGAAAAATTGATTCTAGTAATGCTCTGCATATACCTCTGTTAGAAAAAAAAATGATTCTAGTAATGCTCTGCATACACCTCTGTTAGCCCCTGTTTTCGTGCACATTTTTTGGCTAAAAATTGGTCTGAATGGTTTGTGTAATTTAGGGGGAGATAACTGTTAAAAATGATTGCATTAAGTCAATAAATCATGTGAATGAATGCTAAGTAAATCTCAGATGCTTTTAACACTTGTTCTTGCAAAGGTATTGAATTTTTTTCCAGGTTTGAAAAAGCTCAAATAAGTGCTAAGTTGGTCCCTTAAATTAATCTCAAGACTCACTGTTAATCAATTGAAGATTTGACATGTTTAAAGCCAAAAAGGGGGAGATTGTTGAATTCAGGGGGAGCTGCTTGAAGCATAAGCAAGATTGATTCAAGTCTAAAGTTTTGAGCTTTCAAACATGCAAAGGACAACTTGGAGATTAATTACGATAAAATGTAAGAGAAAAGCAATTCTGATGATCCTAAAGCATTGCATTCATTCTAACTCATAAATAACTTAAAATGGTTTAATAAAAATCACAAGGCTTTCATAAAATGGTTAAGTTTCAAACTTGTTTCAAAGGTTTTTGGAAAAATGGTTTTCTTGCTATTTTAATCGATTACAACATCGTAATAATCGATTATTGTGTTCTTCACTTACCTTGGAAAAGCTTTCATGAACATTGTAATCGATTACATATCGGACTAATCGATTATTATACCTTTGTTTTTTAGAAAACTGCCTTGTTGAAACATTTTAATCGATTACCTATGGGTAGTAATCGATTACATGCTTGTATATGTATTTAAAGATCTGCTGGGATAATCGATCAGTATACTGTAATCGATTACATAGGCTTATCTAAAAATAGTCTCTCCCTGCTTTAATCGATTACCATAGATGGTAACCGATTACATGTTGTGTTTAAACTCTAAGTTTTGTACTAGATAATCGATTACCTCGATTAGTAATCGATTACACAGTGTAATTAGAAAGGCTATGGCTCCTGCTTTAATCGATTACCATTTCTAGTAATCGATTACTCTGTTTCTATGACTGATATGTTTTCCTGGTCTAATCGATTACCAAGGTTAGTAATTGATTACATAGTGCATTTTGAAAAAATGAATCTCCTGTCTTAATCGATTACAAGACGGAATAATCAATTATTTGTCCCGTTGTAGAAATTCCAGAAAAGATTATGAACATTTTAATCGATTACATTCTTGGATTAATCGATTACATAAGCGAAATAATCGATTATTAGGCGCGTATTAATCAATTAAAGCTGTTATGTTTTTCTGTTATAAATAGGAAATCACTTTGCTTGATTTTGTAACGTTGTATACAGATACCTATTGAGCCAAAACAGTTTAAAAGCCTTTCTCAGTGTTTTCAAAGTATTTTTACATGCTTGCTCTATTTCTACATTGATCATGAGATTGAGTCAATCTTGAGCAAGATTTCATTCAAGATTAAAGGAAGCTGATTTAATTTGTTAATTCAACCTGTGTTAATCCATCATTTGCATTGTTAATCATTAGATCATCAGGTTGTTTCTCTCCTTAATCTTTCTGTAATTTTCGTTTTGATTTTGGATGTAATTTTTTGTCTATTGTAATTGGGATTCTTGCTTGTAAACTAGAGATAAGGTTTCTCTAGGGGTTGTGCTAAGTAGTGTTCTCAGTGGGTTTGTCTCTAAGAATCTAATAGTGTTTTAGATTTCTGTACTTCATCTAAAGTTGATATGTAAGAACAGAAAATTGCAATAGTGGAACTCCATTCTAGTGTTGAGTGGAAGAAAATTAGATGTAGCTTCATAGTGTTTGAAGTGAACCAGTATAAATCTTTTGTGTATTGACTTTTATCTCTATCTTGATCATATTCTGTCAATCTTGATTGTATGACTTTGTTTATCAATTAAAATTTTGAGCTAATGGATACCTTGGGTTGAGCATTTGATTGAATAAGGTTTCTTGGTTTCAAAAGTGATAAAGATCCTATGGGAAACTCTGATTTTGTCTAAGAAATTTTTTAATTTACCAAGTCAAACCAATTCACCCCCCTCTTGGTTAAGTATGAAGTGTTCCTATATTCTACAAGTTCTTATTTCAAAGAGGTTCTTTAAAGTTTTTCTAGAGTAGAGTTCTCTAGAGGGAAGAATAGAGAAGACTTCTCTATTTCTTGATCATTAGAAGTCTGAAAGGGGTTTAGATTTCAGTTCTTTATCTAGGGTTGATAAAGGGTGATCACTTGTAAGTTTGTAAAGAAAAGATTTTGATATAGTGAAACTCTAGCCAAGGTTTGGTTAGAAGAAACTAGATGTAGCTTCTCTTTTGAGGAGTGAACCAATATAGATTTGGTATTCTCATCTTGCTGTCTTAATTTGCTTATCTTGTGGTTAATCTTTTTCAAGATCAATAGATAGATTTTCTGCTATTGCTTAAAGTGAAGGGTGAATCTTGATTGATTGAAAGTTTCAGTTTTAAAAAGAGTGTACTTGTGATACGATCTTTAGTCCGCTGCTAGTTTCAAAGAAAATTTTAAATTCCCTGTTTTAACCAATTCACCCCCCTCTTGGTTAATTGTGTGTGTTCATATTGTTTTCAACAAGCACACATAGAGATTAAAAGTTAGCTTAAATATGTTTTTGATCCTTGATATATACCTGACTTTTGCATTTGATCCCTGATAAATTTATCCTTCGTATCTACTCCCTGATATTTGAATTATTTTTTTAGATCCCTATCGTCAGTTAAGTTATGACATGTCTATTAAATATTTGCTAACACGATTTATGGAGGCTAAAAAACTATCAGTATTTTGTTTCAAAATCAAATTAAAAATGATTATCGCTCTCTCCTATCCCATCCTTCTTTTTTACTTATCTCTCTTTCGTCCTATTCTCTTTCTTCCTCCTCGGTGGAAATTCAAAAAACCACCCCAAAACTACAATGATCTACGATTTGTGAGGCTGTTGATCTTGATCTGCGAAACATACTCCAACAACCAATCGAATCCCGATCCTAGCAAGAACTCCAACATGGTGGATGGCAGCGAGCGAAGCCTCTCGTTGTTGAAGCCGTCATAGTATAACTCAAAGATGCTCTCCTCCCCTGGTCCCTGGAGCACGATCACCGGGTTGAATGCTGATGGTGATGGAGTCATTTGTTGTTATGGTTCGAAGGAAGTTGTGTCTGAGCGAAAGATGAAGAGAGCATTCCGACGACTATCTTCCTTCATGTGCCTTCTTAACTCACACCTCCCCTCACGCTCAACCAAGTCCTCGCCTCCCTCGCGAAGGAAAAGTGCTTCCTTACTGCGATTTTCCTCTGGAAACGGAGTCTTACTCTTCCCCCTGCCACGTTGGCAAGGTCGCTCTCACCTTCTCCGTTCTCGAGAAGCTTCTCAAGCACGACCTCCCCTATAATGTCATCACGCTCAACACCCTCATCAACGACCTCTATCTCAACGACGTTGTTTCCATTGTGCTCAAATTTCACGACGAAATGGTTGCGAATGGCTTCAAATCAAACAAAATCACATGGTGGATGAGATGGTTTGGAAGGGTGTTTTTGTTGATGTTTATGTGTTTACTATTTTGATTGACGTGTTTTGCAAGAAAGGGATAGTGGGGGAGGGGCAAGAGGTGTTTGATGAAATGATTTAGAGAAGTTTATTTATTTATTTTTACTTAATTGATTTAAATTTCATTTTGAAACAATACTGGTGGTTTTTGAGCTACCAAAAATCGCATTATCAAATATTTAACGGACACGTCATCACTTAACTGAGGTAGGGATCTAAAATAAAACTTTTCAAAATATTAGGGAGCGAATGTGAAAGAAAATTTTGTCAGGTATCAAACACAAAAGTTGAATATATATTAAAGATCAAAAACATATTTAAGCCTTTAAAGTTGGTCTAGTATTCTTAGAAATTACAATTACGTTACACAAGTTTATGTTTCAAGATCCATCATATATAAGAAAATAAATAATAAATAATAATTTTAGTGACTAGAAAAAGGAATCAAGATCTTTTTTTTAAAAAAAGAAAAGGATAAAAAGAAGAAGGAATGCAGATATAATCTCTTCCTTGAAAATTAGTAAATGAATTGGCTAAGAGATCGTAAATGGACCTGGCACAATGACAACACATACTATTGAATCAACCACAAAAACCTATTAGTCAATCATAAGTACACTTTGTTTTTTCTTTCTACAAAACCAATGTGTGGCATATCATGGTTTAGACACTACAATAATATGATGACGACCAAGAAGAGGAGGATGAGATCTTTTCAAGAACTTGTAACACCTCTTTCATTGGAGGCCTTTTATGCGGAACGCTAGATACACAACTATATCCTAGCTTGAAGTAGGCTAACAAGGCCTCCTCCCTACCCTCCATGTCGGCCCGTATAGTCATATCAACAATGCGCAAGGCCCGGTTCTTATCCTCCACCAAAAGCCCGGGCCCTTGCCCCATATCATCCAAAATCACAATCTTCCCCGTTAGCAGCTCAAGAAACATGACTCCAAAAGAGTACACATCCCACTTGGGGTGAGGCTTGAGGTTCCTGAGCGACTCGGGTGCATGGTAAGGAGACACACCGCTTATTGAACTCGGGCTTGGGCTTGGGCTTGGGCTTGGCCCAAACGTGATATCTTGGAAACTATCTCGTGACGCCGTGGATCTCTTGCTCCCAAAAATACGCGCGGACCCGCCAGCCTTATAGCTTGTGTCACCCGTCACTATCCTCTCAATCCCAAAGTCTCCAATCTTGGGCTCCATGTCATTGCCTAACAGAATATTGCTAGGCTTCAAGTTTCCATGCACGTGCTTCTTCTCGTGGAGGTAAGCCAACCCACGTGCCACCCCTTTTGCTATCTTGAGCCGGATTTCCCACAGCAAATGACTCGGCGATGACCCCACCTTCCCTGTCAACATTCCAAGCACACAAATTTTTACTTTACCATCCCCCATCATCATTCACCACAGTGACATTGACCAAAATTGTTGCACCAAATACACTAATAACCAATACTACTTTTCTTTTCTTTTCTTTTCCTTCTACATGAAAATGCACAAAAGAACAATTATTTTGATGTAACATGGGGAGAATTATAAGAACAATATAACAAGTTAATTAAGCGTGGCAGTGTTAATGAATGATACAAACATGAAATGGTCCTGTTTTTCGAGAGAGGACACGAGAAGAGTGTGACGAGAGAGAGAAACAAAATGGCATATATTAGGTGTTCCCAATTATGGTTACGCGTTTCACTATCAGAAACGACCCATGGCACTATTACTACATCTCGACACAGTTGACTAGAGATGCATTAAAGTAAAAGGATTCAGTTGCAACTACTCCACCGTCGTTGTCAACATTATATCAAGTGCATTTTAGCAAAACCCAAGCCACTAATGCTATCATGCACACACAACAAGAAGCGAAAGAGAAGGGACATGAACATGAGTTATAACTTACTGTAACGAACATTGGCGAGGCAACCGTTCGGAACGAAGTCGTAGATGATGAGCTTCTCGTCGTGTGCCCAATAGAATCCCCGAACGCGAACCAGATTAGGGTGCACCAGTTTAGCAATAACCCGAATTTGGTTCTCGAAGTCCTTGAACCGCTCCACGCCGCTCTCGCCAATTCTCCGAACCGCCAACGACGTGCCGTCTTCGAGCACGGCCTTGTACATTATGCTGGACCCCGTGGCGCCCAATATGTACGCGGAAGCCTTCAGCAGTGTTTCGAGCTCGAGTTGTCGTTCACCGTCCACCGTAACAAGAGTCCCCGTTTTGTTGTTCTCTTGTTGAGGACCCTTATTATTATTGTGATTGTTATTAAGATTCTGGTTATTCTGTCCTGCGGCGGCAGCATCCTCCAAGTCGCTATCGGAAGAGCTTGTTGTCTCCGAAGACTCTTCCTCTTCCGTTCTCTTCCTCAAACACGACCACCTCGTGAAGCCTCTTGACTCCGAGGTTGTCGACGAAGTACTCTCGCTTCTGCTCCTTGTTATAGCCGCTTCGTTGTTCTTCTTTGAACCCTCCTCGTCCTTCTTTTTCTTCAACCGGTACACGTAGACAAACAGCATGGCCAAGATTCCGACGCCGACGACGTCTCCCACAACGATTCCTATGATCGTTCCTTGTTTGAGACCACTCTGTTTCTGCCCCGTCGGCGTCAGCGGAGAATCATCGAAATTCTTCGGGATTGCGGCGATTGCAGGAGGAGAAATAGGAGCAGAAGGTTTCGGTTCCGACGACGGCGAAGAAGGAATAGGACATGGATTCTTTGTCATTTCTCCACACAGATTAACGTTGCCAGAGAAAGACTTCGAATTCTGATTCGTGAACACAGCGGAGTCAGGAACTTCGCCGGTTAAGTTGTTAAAAGATAGATCAACGGTGGCGTTTCCCGGAATCCTCGCCGCGAAATCCGTCGGGATTTCACCGGAGAATCTGTTGTAGGAGATGTTCAAGTAACGCATGACAACACCGCCGAAATCCGCGGGAAGAGAACCGTTCAAGAGGTTTGAAGACAGATCCAAAACCTGCAACGTTCTTACCCCGCTGGGAAGAAAGCCGAACAAGTAATTGTTCTTGAACGAAGCCTGAGTTAGGTTTTGCATGTTGGAAAAGCCTTCTGGCAATTTTCCCGCCAAGGCATTGTCGGAGAGGTTAAGAAACTCAAGATTCCGAAGCTGAGTTATGGACTTCGGAACCTCACCTGTGATAAGGTTGTTGGAGAGGTTAAGAAACCGAAGCTCGGAGGCTTGGGAGAGAGACGAAGGAAGAGACCCGTTAAGGGAGTTGTTGGAAAGGTCAAGAATTTGAAGATGTTCAATAGAACCCAGATCGGAAGGAACCGAACCTAGAAGCTGAGAATTGGGAAGCAACAACGATGTGACGCGGTTTTCCGTGGAACAAGAAACTCCGTTCCAGGAACACGGTATCTCGTCACTGTAGTTCCAGTTTGCGAGAGCGTAGAGTGGGTCGTTCAACACAGCGTACTTGAAAGAGAGTAACAAAACACCGTCTCTACTTAAAGCACAACATTGGTTAACAAGGACCAATGAGATTATCAGAGTTCGAAAGAGGAGACTCATGATTTCATTTCACCCTATGATCCCACATCGCTCAGGGTAAGAAGAACGGAGGGAGAAAGAGGAGATAAAAGGGTAACGGGGATTTATTGCGATTGGACAGAGGGGCATGTGTCTGTGGATAGAAGAAAAATAAAATATATAAAACAGCTCACCAAAAACCGAACCTCTTTACAAATATGCTCTCTGTGCAGCTACGCTGCTATGATTTATAGTTGAGCTCCAAATAGTTAATTACTTAATGGCTTGTCTTCTCTCTCTCTTCATAGTACTCTATTTGTATAGTATAGCATCTTTTTCTAGTACTACTAGACATGCAGGTGGAGTTGGAAAAATTTGTTATTTGCAAACTCTTTTGTGGGGGATTGACTTCACAAGCTCCCCAATGATCGAATCCCTGTGTGAATATAATTATGTCTTTGGTCTATTTTATTATTTAATAATAGTTTTGCTTGCCTATGAAAAAAAATATTGGCTACTACTTTATTGTAGCTAAATGAACAAGCTGTCATTTTGTTATGTTCTGTTCTACTTTACTGTTAAGGAATGGAAAAATTGATAAAAATTCTACGGCAAATCGATCTTCCTAGATGCCATTAATTTCACCTTCGCTAAGGAACAGGGAAGGAGAAAGGATTTGAGAACCAACGGAAAATGTTTTTAAAAAGAGGAACAGAAATTAGAACAGTATGTTTCTTCTCTTGAAATAATTTATGCATTGGCACAACATATAGCTGTGTGTCATGCCATTATTGAAGAGGGTCCCAAAACGTCATTCCAATATCCCGTTGCAACGTCCTCGTCATCATTGGATTAAATTAATTGAAGTGAACAAAATAAAAAAAAAAAATCTGATCTCAATTCAGTGTCTTCAATTTTTAATTTGATTAGCATCAAGTTAGATGTAATCAAAGGAGTTAATTATGTGATAAATCAATATTTGAATTTTTCGTTTTAAAAAATTAAGGTTTGAATCTCTCATTTGAAGAGATTTTTATATTTAGTACCCTATCGTATCTTGAATGTATAGGATTATCTTCAAAGGTAGAGACATGTGCGAAACCAATTTTTTTTTAATTTGACTAGCACTCACAAATAATAGGTGTGACTGTGTGTGATGTCATGTATGAACCAGTGACGAATTCAGGATATTAATGAAGGGGGACACTCAATATGAAGAATGTTGCATTATAGTTATCTCGAGTTGATTAGTAATGAGAAGTGGAGATGGTTAATGGTTGCAAATGCACCCAAGCCGTTGTAACCCAACCTAAAATATGGTTTCTTTGCTTCAACTGCCATTTGAAGTGCAAGCAAGAAGCTTGCATGATCAATCCTTTGAGGTAAACACTAAAAAGTATGTGGAACCAGCAACACATGCCCATATTCAAAAGGACTCACATGTTAAAAAAGTTACAAAGAAAGTATCATATAAACACCTATTTTACTAACCCTCAATGACAAAGACGGGAGGAATTTTTTTTAAGAAACTTACATTGATGGCAACAAAACTAGGAGAATTCTCAACATCAATAGTTGCATTTGGAAAGAATTGAAACTCCCAATCATTGCTAGCCTCAAACTGAAACAAGATCTCTTCTTGCCCAACTTTAGTGAAGTTAAACTTGTTTTCATCAAAGGGCTGGAGGACCTTATCAACAAAACACATCAAACAACATCCATGCAAACACAAGCAAAACAAAAACACAACTACAAAGTGAATCAAACCAAATGGATACACAAATCAGATCTTGGTTTCACAGGCTATAATGTCATAGCGGAAAAGCCCTTTCTGCATGCGATCTTCCCACTACACAATCAAAACTCAAAATACAAAACATATCATGACACAGCTACACACAATGGAGAAAAAACACCAAACCTTTAAAGGAAAAAAGATATCAGGTATGCAATGGGATCTACTTTTTCCCATCTCATCATTTTTTTACAAATTACCCCATCAATATAAATAATAATAATAATAATAACAACCGTAAAAATACCAATAATGATAATAAATATAAATATAACAACAATAATAATTGATGTTTATAATCTGATTCCTCTGGAAAAGGAACTCATGGTGGTCATGATTTCTACTACAGAGCTTGTCTCTTTTGCCCAATGCCTTAAACAATTCCAAAACTGCTTATGTTTTGTCTCTCTGTTTAGGTTAGTGCAGGCAGGTACACATAGGAGGATATGATTATGGATAAATTAAAAAAATATCTCCAAACGCTTTCAATATTCCACTTGACTTTGTGAAAAAAGAACCTAAATATATTTTCATCCTAAAAAATGGCAAATGATAAAAATGAATCAATATATAAGTACGCACCTAATTTGAAATCAATATACTCTAAAATATTAACAATTTGCTTATCCTAAAGTTCTCACCTAATTTAGAATTTTGGACAATACACACACTGTCCAAATTATTTTTCTATTGATTGCTATCACAAATTCACAATATTAATAAATAACCTAGTTTAATATACCAGATAAAAAAATGAAGCAAAGTGATCAAATGTTAATATGTATGGTAGATAGAAGAATAAATTTAAAAAAATGAGGTAATAGTTGAAGGAAAGGGTTAAGTAATTGTTGAATAAGCTGTGATTCTCACATAAAAATATAGAGTTTTCATGCTCCATCTTACCCACCAGTGCCTTTGTCAAAAACGATGCTGTGATTATCAGAGGAGGGGAAGCCGATGACCACGGCGCAACGGACGAGCGTAGATCGCGATTCGCGAGTGAGGTGATGGTGTGTTGGCGTGTTGCTCGAGTTGCGAGAAGGCTCTGGTGGACGGTGGCCGACGGTGGCGATCCTGGAGGAGGAGGAGCAGAAGAGTGCGGTACGGCCGTCCTGGTCGAGGTGCTCCGTGCTTGACTGCTGCCTGCTGGAACAAGAGAAAAGAAGGTCGAGGTATCACCGTATTAGGAATGAAAGTGGGTAAGGTGTTTTGTAAAAAAAAATTAAAAAAAATGGTATTTTAGTATTTCCATCTTAAAATTTAAGGAGGGTCCTTGCCCGCCTTCTCTTATAATGTGTCCGCCTATGTATGAACGTATAGTATTAAGGACCATCCCACATTGAATTTGATTACCGCGAGAACGAGAAGAGATATGGCCCCATTAATTAGCTAGGGGGGACAATAAATACATAGTACCATATCCAATCACCGTGGGAACCATCTTGTTTTTTTCTTATAGTTGTCGATGAACTATAATCCATAAATTTGACGAGGATGGCTCAAAAACAATCCTATAGTACAACGATTCCGAGCAAAAAGCATCCTTATTTTGGCGGTGGACAAAAATCAAACGGACCCCCGGCCCATTTTGTGTCTGTTTACATCTTTTATGAAACAATGGCAGATACTGTAGATTCGCCATTAGATTATTTGCAATTGCAAGGTAGCACCAATCCGAATTTTAGGTAACAGTTTTGGCCTTTTAGCGTAGTACAGAACAGATGATCCGTTTCAAACTTGAGGAACTAAACATCGATCAGGTTTCAGCTCACACACACATGGGAACGCATTATGACTTGCACCATAATTTTATTCTTTATTAGCTTGGCTCCTCCATTTTTTAATATTTGTTGGCAGCTTTACTTAATTACCTCTTATTTAAAAATCCAAAAAGATATACCAAAGTAGGAAATTAATTAGTACCCTTTTAAAAGTTGGATCAAACTCAAGATTCAAAAGGTATGGTACCTGCTTTTGTATGGTGGAAAATTCACTTGGCAAACATGATCTAGACTAAAGTTTGTGTGACTTTTACTTTTCTGGCTCTATTAGTAGTAAAAGCTCCTTTAATTCTTTTTCAATTTAGATCAACCCTTTTATTCTTTGCTAGGGATAAAAGGTTAAAAGGGCTCTTAATTAAAGCATATACACATCTTGCTTTTCTTTAATACATATTCTCTTCCCATGTAGAAAAAGGTGCTAAGAGCTATTAGAAAGGAGAAGGTTGGGGCCATGGCTGTTCGAGGGAGATCACCAAAAATGTTGCTTCAAGAAAGATTGGACTATGGTGGACGATCGATCGATAGATGATTTAAGATGCACCAAACCAACGGTTAATTAGGATTGTGACTGCATGTTAACTAAAACTAGCGCCCATAACACTACTAAACTACGAAAGTAACACGTACATATATTCTTCATTATGCTCAACCAACCCCCATCCAAGAGAGAAATTTAATTTAAAACAAAGATTATTAAGCATTAATACTAACCAAATCCATACTAATGGCAAAAGAGAAAACAAAAACAAATGTACAAGTGAATAAAAAAGGACTTGCAAATGCTTAATTTTAGAGGGAAAAAAAATTTAGTGATTGTAGGTGATCTCAAACTTTGTGTAAAGATTCGGCCCCCCTATGCCTTTAAGTTGGTGTACAATGATTAAGGGCCAAAAAGAAATTTGACTATTCATTGAGCTAGCGAGTGTAACACTTTTACTGATCAGTGGCGCCTAGCAACATAATGTTTGTTTTGACATTTTCTTTCATCCACATTTAACAGAACAGAATAATGTGGCTGTTCCTTTGAACTCACAAGACTTTTTATTTACATGTTAATTTGCTTCCCCCAATGAAAGGATCATGTTTCTTTTCTCAATTCTCAAATAAGTTAACTCGTTGAATCTTTAAAACCCTCTTGACATTTTGCTCAGTTGATCAGCAACCATACATTTTTAAGATTTTAACAGATAATGTATAGTGAGAGGGAAAGATTAATTAGTTGACTTGATGACTACGCCAAAGTGAACGAAAACCAATGAAGAAAAGTAGGGTTAAAAATTAGTCAACAAAGCTAAAAGGATCAGTTGAAGCAATATATTGAAGAGGTGCAAGTTTTCAGCAGTCGTTGAGCTTCTTCGGTAAGTGGAGTCGTCCCCGTGAATGGAAAGGCATATGGCATCACGACTTGGTCCAAAGTCTAACAAGTATTAAACAACTTGTGTCATGGGACACTTGGATTCATGACCTAATTAGTAGCTGCTCCTAAACACCAGGCTGAACAAGGTTTGTTTCTCACTGGCAATTTTTGTCTTGTGCTTTGTCTAACGTTAATTCAGATTTGTACAACTTGATTCACACATGAATGCATAATCTAAGTTGGGAATATATGCGTTTTTTTTTTTTTTTTTTTTTACATTTCAGATCATGTTAAATAAAAAGGTCAATAGATTATTGGAAAAAAAAGCTGAATCCAAATTATTATAAGGTGTAAAGATCTTGTAGTGTGATTATGACTTGGTAACAAATTGTGTTTAATTAGCTAGTGCCAATGGCCTACTAATTAAATAATAATCATTAATTGCAACTCCCAGAATTCCGACACAGATGCTTGCACATGAAGACTGCACATGGCCGAGCATGGGAATAACATTAACGACATCGTCACCACCGTGGCACCGTGCGATTCGTTATTTTAAATTTTAGATTTATTCAGTTAATTAGAAGGACAATTGTTATTAGTAATTGTAAAGAGTAAAAAACAATATGCCCGTGTTTCGAGAATGGAATAATACTGAGAATAGTAACACTCTGATAACAAATTATGCCCTTGGGATTTTTGTTTTTACTCTATTAGTATTTATAATTTTTATTTATTTAGTTTTCTTCTCATAACATCATTCACCAATTATATTCACACTTCTATTTCTTCACTCTCTAGATGTTAACTAACATAATTGTGTGGTGTCTATATATCATTTTCCTTTATTAAGAGAGTACATGGTAATTGTTTATAGACTCAATGCTATGGGTAAAACATTTTAAAACAAAAGTAGAAAGATAAATAGTAAAACTGCGGCCTTTCCTGAAACTTAATATGTACCTTTATTTTCCTTCTGAGTTTTAAATGGAGATTAAAAAAATTCAAAAACTATACGTTTATCATTGCAACTCCTCATACTTTTGTATCATCTTAGGGGTGTTCGTGGATCAATTTGGATTGATTTTGGTCAAATTAAGGATCCAAT
The DNA here is from genome assembly GCA_007407185.1 of Glycine tomentella. Taxonomy (NCBI): domain Eukaryota; kingdom Viridiplantae; phylum Streptophyta; class Magnoliopsida; order Fabales; family Fabaceae; genus Glycine; species Glycine tomentella. Next base: position 1,301,715 of record PYAF01000962.1, on the reverse strand, counting down.
CCAATCAAACTTGATCAGTTCGGTTCGATTTTCAGAATTTTTTTGAAGCTCAACCCAATCCAATTCATTCATGAATGGTTTGGTTCGGTTTGGACCAACGGGTTACCCATTTAAATTTGATCTTTTTTCTTAGAATTACTATTTTATAACATGATTCATCCAAATATCCAATACAATTAACACAATAGGGTAAATAGCCTTTTTCGTCCCTATATGTGTAGACACCTGACAAATTCGTCCCCGAAAGATGAAAATTCAAAATTTAGTGTCTCTTTTATTTAGTGAATTTTTTGAAAATCCTTTTGTGTTAGAGCCATTCCTATTTGAGAGAAGTTGACACTTAACAACGTCAGATATGCGCTTAATTAGTTGTTGTCCTTTGAGCTGGTAAGACCATTTTTTAAAAGAAACTTTCTTAATTACACGTTAGAACAAAATCAAGCATGTTGGTGTTGAATTACATGTTAGAACAAAATAAAGTGTGTTGGTCCAATGAAAGAATTAAATTATATTTTACAGGTTATAACAAAAAAAAGGGAAAAATGAAGATTAAATTATATTTTATTCTTAAATGAAACAAAATTTGGGGTTTGACAAATTAGTCTAATTAAAACTTACTAATATTTTAGTCCAATGAAAACTTACTAATATTTTGGTCCAATTTATTCAGCAGCCATGTTGGCAATCATTTTTGTGACATTTTCATCCCTCTGTGTCACATAAACTCTTTCATTAATGGTAACATATGAATGAATTTGTCGCATTTTATTTTCACTTTTAGGAACTAAAATTTGAATTTTCATCTTTCGAGAACGAATTTGTCAGTACTCTACATATTCAAGGATAAAAATGCCTATTTATCCTAACACAATATTATCAAATGTCTAAAAGTAGTAAAATTGATTCATTTAATACCATCAACATAATATTCTAAAATAGACTAATACAAATTAAAACAAAATATTCTTCAACGAGATTTACTATAATAATCTAAATCACAACTATTTCTTACAAACTAATTTCTTGCAATAAGCTTTGGTGCAATCAGATTTGTTGAAATAAATGAACAAAATATGATCCATTAATATTATAAACATTTGAAGTTCCAATACTTGGGGTCCCAATATTAGCAGTATTTAAAGCCAAACCAAACAACTATAAATTTTTTGATCGGTTTTGATCGGTTCAGGTCAGATCTATAGATCTAAAACCATGACCAACCCGTACATGAACGGTTTTGATCGATTCAGTTCGGTTTTGACCCCAATATATAAATGACTCAACCTAAACTATTCGGATCGGTTTAGGTCAATTTGAGTTTGCAGGTGACTCATACCCATGAACACCCCTACCTCTAATTATGTTCGAAGACAAGTAATGTAGACAAAAATTCAAATGAATACAATAATGCACTATGGTTGATTATAACTCCCATAAATAACTTGTATTCAAAATTCAAATACATGCTTAACTTTCCAATATTTTATAGGAATTAAATCATCTTGTAATTTATTAGATATTTTCTAATTTTAAAAAAATGCATGCTAGAATTTTCTAATTTATTATAGGTATTTCCTAAATAATGGCCTAAACTTTTTGCATTGATAATTTATGTTGTTTCTTGGAAAAATGATGTAGTATATAAGGTAATGACATTTTGTAATCTTGAAATTGACATTCTAGATAATAAAAAATGCTCTAAATTGAATGGTAAAAGGTTGTTGATTGAGCATAAAAGAATTTTATTATCCTGATTTAAAAACTTAGTTTTGCACAATGATAATCGTAACAAGAAAAATTATTATTACCGACAAAATTTTTCTCACGGAACATATTCAGTCGGAAATATTTAATTACTGACGAAATATATTCTGTCGAAAATGTTTGAATTACAGATGGATTTTTCCAACATAATATATTTCGTGATAAATGTTTGAATGTCCAACGAATTTTACCGATAATATATATTCTGTCGAATATGTTTGAATATTGATATTTTTAATATTTTTTATAATGATAAATTTTCAAAAGTTTTCAGTGTTATATACACGCAGACTCTCTCTCACATTTGCGAGCTCACCCTAATTCAAATTTGTACTCTCTCTTTGGCGCTCTGAAATGTAGTGTTTCATCCAACCTCAGGTGAGTGTTCGTATATCTCATTTTTGTTTGTAAAACCATTTTCTTCTCTTTCAAACATTGTGCGCCGAATCTGCTTTTTTGTTTTCATTTTCCCCAATTTCTTCCAATTTTTTCGATTTCACGCTAAGTTTTGCTTTAGCTATTCGATGCGACCTTTTGTGGCTGGAAAATTGTTTCGTTGTGTATTTTCCCTCATTAGCTGCTTTTTAAGATTAATTTTATGAGTTTTTAGGGGTTTCTACATATTTTTTATTTATTTTGTTGTTTATGCTTGTTTAAGAGTGAATACAACTATTGAGTTTGTTTGTTGTTTAAATTTTCTGTTGTGGGCCTTTTCCCCATTAGGGTTTTTTTTTTCTTTTATTTACCAAATGGGAGTAGTAAAAAAAATTTACCATTTGAGGGTAAGTCGTGCCACGTGGCACGACTCCTTTTTTTATATTATACAGAGAAATTAAAACATTACGATAATTGACATGAAAGACAAACATAATAAAATGAAAATAACAAAATGTTCTAATAATAACAATTGAAATACAAAAATAATCAAACTAATCATAGTTTGAAAGATGTTATGCAGTTGACATGTCTTTTTCCATTTGAATCATCGTAGTAGTTGTTAATCATGCATAACATCTGCATCGATTATTGCAACATGTTGATCGGTTATTGAGACTTGTTGGGTTATTGATTTGTTAAAAATAACTAACATTTGTATTAGACAAAATCGTTTCTAATAGTTGGATTCAACTAACACCTTTAACACGTCTTCATCATTTTTGAAATATATTATTTCCAATAAAGATTTTGTCAATTTCTTATCTTCTTTAATATATTACTTTTATTTTTTTCTAATATCTTTTTAAATATATTTTTAAATAAGTCATCAATAGTTAAAATAAATTATCTTATAATATTTTTTATCTCATACTTTCATTATATTATAATTTTATAATAAAAATATTTATGTATTACAATATTAATTATCAAAATTAACTAATTATCATGTGCAAGTACACGTGTTAATTATATTTCTGGTTGTGGTTATCTAATTTATATTCCATTCTTTGTTCATTAAAAATTGTGCGACGCTATGTATGTAATTTTTTTCTTCACCTAAAAGATCATAAGAATTCATACTACTTATAATAGATGATCATAGTTAGATTATATATGAAATTCATGAATGTTCGTATTTTTTTGCTTAAATATAAAAAACATTAACTATATTCCTTCAAATCGTCGTTGGATGTACGATAGATGTTATAGTGGTAGAAGCAGTTTGAAAGAGTCTTTTGTCGAAGGGGTTGAAGAGTTCGTAAGCAAAGCTAGTCAACAAGATTGTTATCACAATGATGGGGGGATCAAATGTCCTTGTGCTAAATGCGATTGCACTAGGATTTTGGAGGATGTTTAGGGATACCTGAAATGAAAATAAAAGGCCATATTGGATGGGAGATCGTGTCTGGAACTATCTGTCATCACATTGGAATACACCTGAGTATCGTTCCAAGTGTCAACAGGCCAAAACAAATCAGGCATCTAAAAAGGGTGGGTGTATGCACACATGTGATTCTATTACCTTGCAGGATCACATCATTCGCTTGTATGTACATTAAAATGATAATACATAATTTTTTGTACTTATTTCATTCTTTATTTAATGTTTAATATAATTTATAAATGTTTGTAAATAGTTGGAGAAACTTGGTCGATCTGCATATGTTGATGAGGTTTTTCAGCAAACTCATTTACGAAAGGTTTATAAAGACTTGGAAAGGTTTTGACTTTCAACATGCTTGAAGAGTTGAAGATTAAAATTGTGATTAAATATAAAAGGAAAGGAAGCCTTCTGATGATCCAAGTTTTTGCATGCATACCATTGATAATCATTCATGCATTACATCATAAAAGCATTAAGCAATTGATTTGGAACTTAAAATAAGTCAAGCTTTTTTGGAAAAATAGTTCTAAGTCTGTTTAATCGATTACAAAACTTATATAATCGATTATATTGTTCTTTAAACTTTCT
>PYAF01000962.1:1270122-1291872 GCA_007407185.1 Glycine tomentella | reverse complement strand
TGGGTTTTGGTCTCTAAGGGTCTAATAGGGTTTTAGACTTCTGAACTTTATCTAGGGTTGATAAAGAGAGGCTTGTATATTTGCTTGTAAGAATATTTTTGATATAGTGGAACTCTACTCTAGTGTTGAGTAGAAGAAACTGGATGTAGCCTCATAGGGTTTGAGGTGAACCAGTATAAATCTTGTGCTCTCTCATTTATAGCATATTTGTTATTTCTTGTTGTGAATTCTGTAGTATAATTTGTTTCTTGAGGCATTACAAGTCTTGGATTGATTTTGAATAAAGATTCTTGATTGAATTGTGATAAAGATCCAAAGGGCAAGATTACTCTGATTTTTGTTTGATAAAGAAATTTTTAAATTTACCAAGATTAACCAATTCACCCCCCCTCTTGGTTAAGTGTGAAGTGTTCCCTTATTTTACACACCTGAGGAAGAAGATAAAATCCGCAGAACAATTTCCCCTCGTTCTGCATTCTGGTTCTTTGGTGTCCCTCTTTCTGAAGAGAAGAAGAAAAAATCCATGCTTCGGGCTTCCTCTAACCCTGGCAGTTCAAAAGCCCCAATTCCCAAACCTCCCAATCCTTCTAGATTAGGGTCTTCTAGGTTAGGGTCATCATCACGTCAAAGATCTGCAATACTTTCCTCAGAGTCTAGGGTAACCCCCAGGGCTCCTGTTCTTTCAAGTAATGCCCCTTCAATCAATTCTGGAAACAGCCCCATGCCTGAGCCAGATTTTGAAATCCGATATGAACACTGTTCAAAATGTGTTGATGAATTTTTATATTTAGCCAGTATGGAATTCAATAAACAGGCCGATGCCCTACTGGATCAGTGTCGACATAATCTCATCATGGTTCCTAAACCCCTCCCCAAAGGGTCCAGTACCCCAACAAGCAGGTTAGATTGTAGTGTCGGTGTGCCGACTTCTGTTGAAGATTCCCCCATATCGGCTCGGACCTCCTCCAATCTTAGCCCCTTGATGATTCATCCTCCAGGTACTTTACTAATTGTTGTTTTCTTTATTGTGATAGGTAATTATGGACTCATCTCATACGAGAATTGTTGAGGAATCCACGACCGGGTCTCAATCTCAAACTCTTTCTCCTGCCTTAACAGGTAGGTACCCCTGAGTTACCCACGAGGTGTTACGAAACATCTCGGTGCTGGATTCTGAGAGCCTTGCTTTACTCCCCCTCGGGGTTCAGGAAGGCTTTCATATCTGCCTTCCCCGCCCGGATGAGCCTATTTGCTCTACCCGGGAAGGGAACGATCCTGATTTCATTTTATTTTATAAGGATATAATTACTCGGTTGGGAGTTCGTCTTCCCTTTACCTACTTCCAAATGCGGGTGTTAAATCATCTGCAAGTCGCCCCTTCCCAAATTCATCCAAATGGCTGGGCTTTTATGCAAGCCTTTGAAATTTTGTGTCAAAAGCTAGAAATTCCTTGCACTTGTCCCCTATTCTTTTATTTTTTCACTGTTCAAACTGGCCGATCAGGTAAAGAACCTGTCGATCGGAAAGGGTGGACCTCTTTCCGAGGTTGTAATGACCGCGACCACTCTGACCGTAGGCTTTTCTCTTTATATGCCGAGTCCTTCAAGGTCTTTAAAGATAAATTCTTTAAAGTTGTTGCCGAACCCGGCCAACACCCTTTCTTTTCAAACTCATCTGATTCTTCTTCGGGATCCTGGAAGTTCCCATTATACTGGTCTTCCAGTCATTACGACCTCCCTCCTGCTTTTTATCGAACCGACGAGACTCGGTTATCGGATTCCGACGCTACTTCTGCAGCTCGAATAATGTCATACAAAGAATCGCAGAGCTTGGCTCCCATAGCTTATTATATTCAGTGTGGTCAGTTTAAATTTCTGTCGAAGATAATACTGAAAATTTTAATTCTTTCTTGCTAACATTCACTTTGTTGTTGTTGTGCAGCGGTCAAAATGGACTCCAACCCCGTTCCAAGACTTGCTCACCATGTGGCCCTCAAATCTCAGAAAAAGTGAAAGCTGATTGAGGGAAAGGGCAAGGCCACGACCGCTGATGCTAATCCGACCCCAGCTCTTGCCGAGCCCGTTTTGGATGCTCCCTCAGTTCCTCCTCCACCCTCTTCTCCTGTGGCCGAGGCACCTGTCATTGTCTTCGACGCACCCATGGGGGACGTTGCCTCGGACGTCCCGACCTCTACTGATGCCCCTACCTTGGTGCCCGAGTCTCCCGAGGAACATATTCAACTGTCGCCCCGATCTCTTTATGAGAAGGGTGTCACTCGAGAATTTTTCCAAGTTGCTCGGGCACCCAAAAGGTATTCTGACTTGGTGTCCTTTTCAGACCCCGAGCTGGAAGAGCTGAGCTCGATGGAGCTGGCTTGCCTGAAAAGTGCCACCTTGCTTGGAAGCTTAGCATCTTTAAATAAAAAAGCTTGCAAGGTGGCTGCCGAGCTTGAAGCTTCTGAAAACGAGACTCGGTGACTTCAATAGGAGCTGGACTTAGCTTGGGAAAATGGCGGCTTCGGCCAAGGAGGTGGAGGCATCTCGGGCCGAGACCAAAGAGGCTCAAGAATCAGTGGCCAAGCTGACTTCCGAGCTTGAGGCTTCCCGGGCCCAGCTTGAAGCTTCCCGGGTGGAAGCTGAATCCTCTCGTGCCGCCGTGGCCAAGCTGGAACAGAATCTGACCGTAATCCGGGGTAGGGCCCACGACGCTCGCGACCGTTGTGATCAACTACTTGCTCTTAACGATAAAAAGAACAAGGATTTAGCTGATACCACCAATGAACTTATGTTTGTTTGGTTGCAATTGGCCCAGTCTACTGAAGCCTCGTTCAATAATGCTTTGGATCAGATTCGCCTCTTGAATCCCGGCGTCGAGCTGAACACCGAGGGCATGCACTTCAAATCCTACGTCGGTAATGGCCAGCTGCTGACTATCTCCGACAGCAAGGAGGAGGAGCCGAGCTCGATGGACACACCCGAGGACGATCGAACCCGGGAAGGTGATGGAGGAAATTAAAGGGCCGGGATGCCGGTTGTACTTACAATTTTTAATTACTTTCTTCAAACAATTTCTGCATATTTTATCTTTCCTTGACAATGCACAATTTATTGCACAATTTGTCTAAGTAATTTATTCAACTTTTATTATCCTTGATGTGCTTTGCCGCTTCATTTCTTTCGTATTTTGGCTTCAATGGCCAAGTATTATCTTACCCAAATCATTGGTCGGGATTTAAATATCATTTTGGAATCATGTTCCAGTCTTAGCAATTGTTAATGTATTTCATAACATTAATCTGTAGATGTAATTCTTTCGGCAAACCCTATGATTCATCCATGATTAAGTAGTTACGTCGGCTTGATTAAGGCCGAGATAATACAAAACAACGACTAAGCACTCAAATTTGTGCACAATGTAAAAATTCCTTACAATAAGGATTTCATTAATATTCTTCGAAGATTACATGTGTTTCATGATCTCAACGACAGATTTGCACGGGTTTCATGTTCCCGGTTTACATAATCGACTGATGAGAAATACATGAAAAATTTACTGTGATTCCTACTAGAGGCAACCACATAATGAACTCCCATGATCCCTATGACGGGCTCGATAGCCAATTAAAGGGAAACACATGGTGAGAACAATAATCCATGATCCCTATGACGGGCTCAATAGCCAATTAAAGGGAAACACATGGCGTCCATGATTCCGATGACGAACTTAAAGCCAACTAAAGGGAATCACATGGTGAAATTCCATGATCCTAATGATGGACTTAAAGCCAACTAAAGGAAAGTACATGGACTTTCTCAGCTGCACATTGTCAGCTATAATATTTCCTTAACTTGTCCGCATTCCACGTCCGTTTGACTTGTTTGCCTTCTAGCGTTTCCAACAAATATGCTCCTTGCACCAGATTTTGAACAACCCGGTACGGTCCTTCCCAATTTGCTGCTAACTTCCCATCTTGGGCATTTTTATTCCCGATGTCTGCTCGTCGTAATACGAGATCGCCTTCTTCAAAAGATCTCGGCTTCACCTTTTTGTTAAATCTTTGGGCCAACTTCCATTTTCTGTGTAAATCTCGGTGATGTGCTACGGTGCGGACCTCTTCTATTAAATCCAACTCGGCAGCGAGTGCAACATTATTATCTTCCATCTGAGACATGTGCTGCCTTCTCCAGGACGATTGGCCGATCTCTACAAGTATCATGGCTTCGCAGCCATATGTCATTCTGAATGGAGTTTCTCCAGTAGCTGTTTGGGCCGTAGTTCTGTAGGCCCATAAAACATAATAAAGCTGTTCCACCCAGTTTGGGCCGGCTTCATGCATTCGTTTCTTTAATCCGTCGAGAATAACTTTGTTTGTTACTTCTGCTTGGCCGTTAGATTGCGGGTGCTCTATTGAGGCAAAATGATGCTTGATGTAGAAGCCAGTCATCATTGCCTTGAATGTGCTGTCGGTAAATTGTGTCCTGTTATCAGTAACAATTTCTGCCACGATTCCAAATCTCACTATTATACTCCGCTCCAAGAATTTTTGAACACGGGCCGAGGTGATACTAGCCAGAGGCTCGGTGATGTGTTGCTAACACATCTTAATTTTAGGCTAGTTTAGGTTATAAATTAATTAAATAATTAGGAATATAGATAAGAATAGGTTAGTTTGTTAATTATATTCAAATTGTATCTCATTTCATTACCAAGTTATGATTTCAGGGCCAAAAGGAGGAGATTCAAGCCAGAAGAAGAAGAAAACAATGCTGAAGGTCTCGCGCGGATCACGCCAATATCCGCGCGAGTCGCGCCACAATGAAAACATCAAGTACTCAGCTCGAACATGTCACGCAATCCGCATCAAGATCCGCACTAGTAGCGCCATCAAGCCGCAAAGTCCAGGAGATCAGCGTGGAACCTCACGCGAGTCGCGTCATAATGACGAACAGAAGCTTTACATTCGTGCTAACCGCGCGATCATTGCGGCAAGGATTCTGTTTCCTGAATTAAAAAGATTTGGCTCGAAAATGCAGAGAAAAATGGGCTCTGTTACTAGAATTAAACCATCTTCAAGGCAATTATATAAGGAGGCCTCTGGACTGAAGAAAAACACCATTCATTACCTTTTATCATCATTCTAAACCTTTGGAAATCATTCCTGCATAGAATCAAAGCTAGGGTTTGTTGCAGAATAATGTTTCATTTGACAGCTTTAGTGTTCTTGATGACTATGTCTGGCTAAATTCTGTATTGTGGTTAGGCCAAAAACCAATGTGAACTCCTCTGTAATTTGACTGGTATTGAATGAGATTGTTATGATTGCTTTATTTTACTCTGTTCTTAATGATTATATTCTTTCTTAGAATTGGCCATTCTATTTAAGTTTTGAGGGTTACGATTCGCAATAGGGATGTTAGGGTTCTAATTTCTGACATGAGTAAGATAACAATTGTTCATTGCCTAGGGATAAGGATGCGTGATTGCAGAACTTTATAATATATTCTTTTAAATGCTTAGCTTGATAGAAATCACTAAGGGATTAGGGCTTTGATTCGGGTTAAAGGGTTAATTCGCTAAGGGATTAGTGGTTAACTAAATTAGGAAAGATTTATTCTCTGAGTAATCAGAAGCAATCAACTTTGATAACTAGTTAAGTAAAGGAGGCAGGGATCAAAGGGGATTGCGTCATAATCACAATTATTTCGTCCATTGGTTATAACTCAATTTACTTGCAATTTTAATTCTCTTTGATTTCTGCATTTACTTAATCATTCAACTCTCAACACAACAAACAATTCTTTCAAAAATCATTTCTTTTCCTTTGCGTAGACTGCAAATTATTGTGAAATCAGTATCAATCTCTGTGGATACGATACTCTACTTACCTACTCTATTACTTGAAACGAGCGGTACACTTGCCGTTTCGCAACACTTGGCCTCGATCTACTTGGTAAAATAATCAACGACCACTATTAGCCATCTCATTTGGCCTTCCGTAGCTTTAAACGGCCCCAAAAGGTCCATGCCCCATTTGTAAAAAGTCCATGGTGCCGTGATCGAACTGAGCTTGGATGGTGGGATCCATAATATCTTCGCATGTTTTTGACAGGTGTCACATCTCTTGACGTACTCTGTTGTGTCTGCCTTCATCGTCGACCAAAAGTATCCTGCACGAAGAGCTTTTAATGCCAAAGCTCTTGCGCCCATGTGCTGACCGTTAATCCCTTCATGTATCTCGGTGAGTATGTACTCAGCTTGATTTGAACTCAAGCACAATAATAGTGGGGTGTAGAGGCCTCGGCGATATAGTTCGCCATCAATAATCACATACATCGCGACATCCTGGATTAATCTTTTTGCCTCCAGTCCTTCATCCGGAACTATCCCTTGTTCTAAGTAGCTGATGATAGGCCTCCTCCAGTCTTCAGCGACCAGTATGACCATGATGCATGCGGGCTGGGCGAGCTCTTGCTGGATGACTATGTTGTGGTTACCCGTTCCTTTCGTACTAGCCAGTTTTGGTAGCATGTCGGCTCGGGCGTTCTCCTCTCTTGGGATATGCACAACCACTACTTCATCAAATTTCGCCATGATCTCCTTTACTTTAGCCAGGTATTTGGCTAGTAGAGGACCTTTGGTTTGATACCTCCCCTCAATCTGCGCTGAAATAAGCTGCGAGTCAGTGAAGACGTTGACTCTCGACGCTCCTTGCTCCTTGACCTGCTTTAGCCCAGCAATTAATGCTTCATATTCCGCTTGATTATTGGAAGTCAGAAAATTAAGATGCAATGATTGTTCAAGTGACACGCCCTCGGGATTCTCAACGATGATTTCGGCTCCGCTTCCCTTAGCATTGGATGATCCATCGATGTATACTTTCCACACCCTATCCTCCTGCTGGGTGGATAATGTCGGGGTTAGCTCCACCATGAAGTCGGCCAAAGCTTGAGACTTGATGGCGTGACGAGCTTCATACTGGATATCGAACTCGGATAGTTGAATGGCCCAATTCATCATTCTTCCCGCCAAATCCGATTTATGTAACACTTGCCGAATGGGCTGATTCGTTCACACAATAACCGTATGGCTTTGGAAATATGGGCGAAGTCTTTTTGCCGTGGGGAGCAAAGCAAAAGCCACCTTTTCAAGCTTTTGATATCGTAACTCTGAGTTCTTGAGAGCTCGGTTCACAAAGTACACCAGCGACTGAGACTTGCCCGCTTCTCTGACTAATACTGCGCTAATAGCCTCTTCCCTAACTGAAAGATACATGATGAGTGTTTCGCCAGGCTCTGGCCTTGACAACACTGGAGGTGAGGCTAAGCATGTCTTGATCTTTTGAAAAGCCTCTTCACATGCCGAGTTCCATCCTATACTGGCTTCTTTCTTCAATAACTTGAAGAAAGGAAGGACCTTTTCCGCGGACATCGGAAGGAACCGGGTTAAGGCCGTCATTCTTCCTGTCAGCTGTTGGACTTCCTTCTTATTAGAAGGAAACTGCATATCCAGGACGGCTTTACATTTATCCGGGTTTGCTTCGATACCCCGGTGAGTCAACATGAACCCCAGGAACTTCCCGGCTTTCACCCCAAAAGCGCACTTTATAGGGTTTAAGCGTATGCTGTGCTGCCTGAGCTTCCGGAAAGTTTCTTCCAAATCTCGGATATGGTCTCAGTCGTTGGTGTCTTCGTGATCATGTCGTCGATGTAAACTTCAATGTTGCGCCTGATCTGATCGGAGAAGACCTTGTTCATCATCCGCTGGTAAGTCGGTCCGACTTTTTTTAATCCGAAGGGCATTACATCGTAGCAGTAGTTTGCTTCGATACCTCGGAATTCCATTTTTTCTCGATCATCTGGATGCATAGGAATATGATTTTACTCGGAATAAGCATCCATAAACTACAGCAATTGGAAACCAGCCGAGTTATCTACAAGTTGATAGATACTCAGTATCGGGTATGAATCTTTGGGACATACTTTAATCAAATCTGTGTAATCAACACAGACTCGCCATTTCCCGTTGGACTTCTTCACCATTACAACATTGGAAAGCCATGTCGTATACTGTATTTCCCTTATGAACCCGGCCTCCATCAATTCTTTAATATGTTTCATCAAAGCTTGCCTTCTATCCGGGCCAAGCTTCCTATTCTTCTGTGCTACTGGCTTGGAGCCAGGATAAATTGCCAATTTATGGCAACAGAATGTTGGCTTGATTCCAGGTATCTCGGAAGCCTTCCAGGCAAAGACATCCTGGTTTTCCCTTAGGCATTGGATTAATCTGCCTTTGGTTTTTGGATCACACTGTTTACCTACCTTCATGATTTGTTCTGGAGAGCTTCCAATCTGAACATCTTCAAGCTCGTCCACCGACTCTGGCCTCCATTCCTCGATATCCTGCATATCTAGCTCTACCAGATTGACTGGCTTCTGGGATGAGTGTGTCTCGATCCGAGATTCTGCCGGCTCTCCCTACCGAATTCGAGGCGGGGAAGACGGGCCGCCCTCGATTTTCCTGATCATGTTGTAATAGCATTGCCTCGATTCCCTTTGGTCTCAGCAAATCGTGATGATTTTGCCGAGATGCCCAATCATCTTCATCTTCTGATGCTTTGTGGACATTAGTATGTCCCTTTTATGGAGCGTTGGCCTGCCCAGGATAATGTTGTACGGCAACGAGAATTCAGCAATGGTGAATGTGACCCTTTCCGACTTGAAGCCTTTTTTCGTTCCCAGGGTGAGCTGAAGATCAATGGCACCTTTCAAGCCCGTGCCTTCCCCATTGAAACCGTACAACATGGTTTGACATGGCTTCAGGTCTTCCTCCCTCGGGTTGATCTTCTTAAATGCGCTTAAGTTGATGATGTCGGCCGAACTACCATTGTCAACAAATATTCTCCTGACCTAGAAATTGGCCACGGTTCCCTTTACGACGAGGCCGTCCTCATGACCGGGTACCACTCCCTTCAGATCTTCCTCGGTGAAATAAATCAGTGGGGGAGTGGCTTTCTTGCTGCTTCCTTTGCTGCTTTCCTTGAATTTCGGCTGGTCCCTTACCGACATCACTTCCTTGAGGTACTTCTTTCGTTGGTTGATTGTGTCTCCTCCTCCTCCCATTCCTCCCGAGATGACATTGCATTCAAACTCGGGCTCTGGGAATTCCTCGTCTTTCTTGCTCTTCTTGTCATCTCGTTGCTTATTCTCCTGCTGGCTTTTTCTTTTGCCTTGGTGCTCCTGAGTTCGAATCACATACTGTCGTAGTTTGCCTTCTCGGACAAACTTCTCTATTGCATCTCGGAGTTCCCAACACTGATCAATCGTATGGCCCGGTCCGTTGTGAAAATCACAGTACCGGGAGTAGTCCAACCCTTCTCTTCTTACTATTGGGGGAGGACGGTCGACTTTCCTCATCTCGGTAAAAGCTACCTCCTTCCATATCTGATCACGTGTAGCAGTCAATGGAGCATACTTGTCAAACTTTAATTCGTACCTCCCGGGCCTGAAGCGAGGGTCAGGAATGTTTTGTGGAGGTCGGCCAACATGAATATTTGCAGGGTGCCGACTGGACTGCTCGAGCTGTAGATTTTCCTGACATCGGTTCCTTGGTGATGAGGGTTTTTTGTTTTCCCTCGGAGCTGATTTAGCGATTTCCATCTGCTCCAATACCAAATATTTTTTGGATCAGACCCCAAACTCGTTTAGAGACTTCACAGGATCCTTGTAAATCGACTTGGCGAGATGGGAAGACCCATTGAGCCCGGCTGAGATGAGATGGACATGAACTTTTTCTTCCAAACCCTGAACTTGCAGAGCGGCTTCCTTGAACTGATCCAGATAACTGTACAATGTTTCCCTGGGCTGCTGGCATATTTTACCCAGAGCAAACTCGGATTTTGGCTGCTTCTTGCTTATTGTGAAATTTAGCAAGAACTTCTGGCTGAAATCCTCAAAGTTATGGATGGACCGCGGCGGCAGGGAATGAAACCAGGTTTGGGCGGCTCCGATTAAAGTGGTAGCAAAAATCCGTGAGATGATAGGTTCGTCAATACCTCGAACACACATCTGCATGTCAAACTCATCAATATGTACCTGCAGATCTTGGCTTCCATCATATTTGGATAAAAACGAGCCATCGAAATCTTCCAAGAACTGAGCATCCACAATTCTATCGACGAACGGGCTGTTATTCTGATGACCCAGGCGGTATTTCCTCTGATAAGTACCATCGACTGGTCTGGGATGATGTATGACCCCTCCTGTCGGTCTTGCTTCCGCAGCGCAATCTGGTAGCGTGGCCGAGGAAAGGTGAAGTCCCTCGTTATTCGAACGAGAATGAGAGACTCTCCCTTGCTCGGATTGAGCGATCGGGTCCCTGTTGCCGATTTCGACAGTGCGGGCCGATGTCTCTAGTCTCTGTCTCCTGGTTGCTGTCTGGGGTTGCTCGACGCGTCCCATTGCTGTGTTCTCCACATTGTGTTCCAGTTGTTCGGCATTCTGGAAGTGACGACGCTCCTCCTCTCTGCGTTTGGCACTGCGTTCGTCCAACTGGGCTATCAAATGTTGAAGGTCTTCTTGGCGCTGGAGTTCGTAACGCTTCTCCAGGTTCTCCATTCGAGTTAGGAGGGAATGAAGAGCGTTTTGGATGAAACGCTACGTAGTTTCTGGTTCTTCTTCTGCGGCTGGTGGTGGTCTGGCCGGCGTGTGTGTTGCTGGTCTCGCATGGGATTAGGCCGTATGGGACAGTGCATCTTCCACTACCACATTCTCCAGGTTCGCATTCTTGGGTGGTTCGTCGCGCCTAGCTATCCGGTGCCTTCTGGTGTCAACCATTGTGAGTTGGTGGGATTCGAAGTTTATCGTCCCCACAGACGACGCCACTATTCTGCTCAAAGAGAACAGGAATGTCCAACAAGTGACGTTGGATGATTTTATGTAGGATCAGACTCTCTCTCTCTTAAGAAGCTTATGAAATTGAAGTAACTTAAGGAAGAAGAAGATCACAGCAGCAGTAGTAACTCACAACACGATTTGGCGTGCAGTGTGTGCCGTGTGAATGGAAAGAGAGAGTCAGGATTGTGTGTACCTTTCACCATGGTGCATGCTTTATTTATACGAGTCTAACCTGGACCCTGATGATTGACGGTTGAAGCCCACTATCTTTTACCGGGATACTCAGAGATATGGATAACTGAAGGATAACGGTTATGATAACATATCTTCTATCTCTGGTGGTTATGATAATGGGTTATTGGAAGTTTGAATATTTGAATTAATAGGATTAAAGATAATACATCTTTTATCCATAACAGGTTGCTTTGCCAAAAATAAGGATTTTCATTATTTGTAAATATTTTTTTTTTCCACTAAGTGAGGTTAGTTATGCAATATTTAATTTTATGTTGTTTGGTACAGTACAGTAAACCAACAGAATTCGCTAAGTGAGGTTAATTATGCATTAGTTGTAAATATCTTTTAGTTACAATTCAGTATAGTAAACCAACATAATTATTTACTAAAGTGGGTGCTTTAGAAAATTATTACTTGTTAGGGGTGATTTTTGCCATGCAGGATATAAGAGGCGCCGCCCTGAATGACGTTTTATGTTTTTCATTTGTTTCTTAGTAGGAGGTGCCATTTTGATTGAGTATTCCTTCTTTTCAGGTGTTCTGTAGTACAGTAGGTGTCACCCTATGTTGATGGAGGTCCATGGGAAGCTTGTTCTTGTGTAAAAGCTTCATGTTTCTTATCAATAGCTTCAAGCTATTGTGGAGATTCTTCCTAGGCTTATTAGAAAGCTTTTCCATGGTGCCATCCACCTTCATCCCTTACCTTTATCCCTTTTTCCATTGCTAAAATCAAAACTTACAAACAACCATTAGTTTATGGAAACTAGACAGCTTTGTGTCCTTGAAGAAAGCTTGAAGTTTGAGTTTCAATTCAAGGTAGATTTGGAAAAATTCATGGTTGATGGAATCAACCATACATCATATGTGTTTCCAACAAGAGGCGTCACCTTGGGGCTAGTCTGACAAAGGACATTTTGTCTATTTATTTTCTTCAACATTCTTCTCCAATAATTTTTCGACTGATTATTTTTTTTCCTTTGCTTTTCTTTTTTGATATGATTTTGTCACACCATCTGAAAGAGTTGTACTGTTAATATATGTTAATCGAAGTTGACCCCCATATACTCACTTGCATATAACCAGTCGACCCATACCCACATTAACCAATCGCTCAAACGAACGAATTCAGTCTATATTATTAGCAACTCAATTTGTTTCGGTTCCAAATTTTTCAGCCCAAACCTGTAACGACCCGCCTCATCGCTATGACATCGCTACCTCTAAGCGTGTAATTTCAAATTTTTAATGAAAACTCCATTAATTTGATTATGAAAATGGAAGTAATTTTTTTGCGATAATACACTTATCATACAACGAAACAATCACATAAATGAATACATACAGATGTATATTTAAAACATTACATATTATTCACTTTGTCAGGATATAATTTAGTTGAATTTACAAGCATTTATGCCTAGAGTTTACATATCCAACAAAAAGAAATTAAGAGACCAACTAAGAAATGGTTTACTAACAAAACACAACTCTTTTCCAAAAAGAATTCCAACGTCATCACGTCAGTTTGGCGACTCTAACAAAAAGAATCTCCCTCCAAGGTCACCTACTGCTGCTCATCTGCTCCCACGAATGAAAGTTCGCGATCATCACAGGTACCAACCACACGGTACAAAAAAATTGCAAGGGTAAGTTTATTATACAAAACCAACAAGCATCAGATTACAATTATTAGAAAAGAAACAACAATAACAACCACAATCATTCTCAAATAATCCATCAGTTCAATACACACTCAACAAACCAGTTATTCACTTCATTTCACAAATCAAAACAATTATGCTCAGAATGATGCATGCGCCTGATTTCACTCTCACCATGCAATGTGGTACTATACTCATGGAAATAGCCTCTTTCAGGAAAATGATTCAGTTATTTATCAGGGTCACCCTGTCGTGCACTGGCCATTCCCCTCCGTGGTGATCAACCAGAGTCACAAGGGAATTCCAAACCGAATGGTCCCTTAGTACCTGCATTTTTAGCCCATAAAAACTCACAGGTACACACTTCCTTCATTATATTTCCATCCATGCAATTATGAAGTATGAAACATGGGCACCATCAATGCATGACCATGGATAAGGACAACCCTTCCTTGCAAGGATATCCAATCATGCACCCCCTATGTACATACACAACATACAAATATGGTCTCACCAATGCACTAACCATGGCTAGGGACCAACCTTTCCTCGCAAGGATAACCAATAGGTCACTGCACCCCACATGCACATACACAACATACAACCATGGGAACCATAAATGCACTGACCATGGATAGGGACCCACCCTTCCTCGCAAGGATATCCAGTCATGCACCCCCATGTGTGTCCATGTGTATCCACATCATACAATACTAAGAACTCATGTAGATCTCATTGACATTCAACAACTATGATTATCTCACTTAATTCTGACTTGGGTACTCTTGAGAATTGTAGAAAATGTTTCTCACTAAGTTTGCACGAGTTAGTAATTCCTCTTTTTTTTTTTTCAAACAGACTCAGATTTTCAATTTATAAAAAACTGTTTTAACTAACTGTAATTGATTATTTCGTCAATGTAATCAATTATTTTAACTATTGTAATCGATTATTTTATCCATTTAATCGACTAAAGTGTTCATCAGAAATCTGGAAATTTGTCACCAACAGAATAATCGATTAAATCATCGAGTAATCGATTAAGCCAGATGAACTAAGTTTTTCAATGCATACAAGTAATCGATAAGAACCCATTTAATCGATTAACATAGACCATGCCTAAAACTTGACAATGCATATTTAATCGATTACGAATATCTGGTAATTGATTAAACCAGATGAACATGTTGTGTAAAATTATGCAGAAGCTTTGGTAATCGATTATTTTGTAAGATAATTGATTATCACAGGAAGTTTTCAAATCTGTGTAAAGCTTATTTAATCGATTACGATCAAGTGGTAATTGATTAAAATGTTCATAAGGCATTTTCCAGAAACTAACACATGCCTGTAATCGATTATTTTACCAAAGTAATTGATTAAAGCAGTGAGAAATTGTTTTATACAATTTCTAATAGCCTTTATGAGTTACTACATGTTTGATTGTTACCACATGATTAATTCATATTAAATGAATGTATGAATGCATGAATTACCCTTAGACAATGAGGATTATAAAGCTTTATCTTAATAAACCAAGCTAAAGAGCAAATTACATATGCCATCTAATAAGATTGGACATGTAAAATATCAAAACTCATTTGCCTCTTCATCTTTGAATACTTTGCTTCAGCTTCATGATTCTAACAATCTCCCCCTTTTTGATTTTGAGCATGCCGAATACTTTAATGAAACACACTCTTTCTCTTCCATGAAGAGTTGTACAATCTGATAATTTCTTAGCTTTTTGCAAAGATCAAGCATCATTATATCTTGATTGATCATAAAGAAATATTCAAGCATTCATTCAAACATTCATTTAAACAAACTACCCCTGAGTTGAATAATATGTTTAATCATCATAGCAAATTTCAATTATCATCATTTTTCATTATACTTCTCCCCCTATTTGGCAAATCAAATTCAAAAAAATGAAATTAAAGCTTACCAAGGGAATAGAAAGGACTTCATTGATGATAAACAACTGAACAAATTACATTAATCATAAACAAACTGAAATTAAACTGAAGAACAAAAATTCAAAACATAACAAACATATAAACTAAGACTAGAACACAGAGATTAATCTAAGTCCCTAGATTCTTCCCTAAAAATCTTAGATTCCATGTTCTTCATTCTCTTAAGCTCATCTAATGAAGAATTTACTTTATCTCTTTGTTCATGATATAGAGAGAATAAAGCATCCATCTTCTGTATCATCAAGGATTCAAATTTAGAGTATTGAGGCTGAGATGGTGCAGCTTCTTCTTGTTCTTCTCCAACATCTCCAACTTGATTACCTTCATCATCACCCTCTTCACCTTCTTCTTCAGCCAAAGGAACAGGTTGACCTGCCATTTGCCAACCATATGGTGTCTTCACCATTCCAAGCTTGGTGAGATGCCTTTCCTTAATTTGGCTATTGCTAGAGTTGGTGTGGTCCATGACTTCATTGGATGCATCCACTTGAAAATAGTCAATAAATCTGGAGACTAAAACAACATAAGGAAAATGGTAGTTTACCAATCTTTTGGCTTTCTGCATGATTTCTTGGAGAATAAGGATCCAATTTAGCTTGATCCCATTCTTTAACCCATACACAATCTGGAAATCATCATCAGTGGCTTATGCATGGTTGGTGGATCTTGGAGTGAGGATATAAGTGATGATGTAGTGTAGGAGCCTATCCTCATGTGTCATAGGCCCAGTACTTAGTCTTAGCCTCAGATTCATGTGAGGGTCAATAAGCATACCTCTATAAGTCTCCATTTTGCTGTAGCCCTCAGCTTCTTCATCAAACCTCCTTTCTCCATCAAAGGATATCCCAGCTACTTCATTCCAGATTTCTAGAGTAATCTCCATAGCTCGGTGCACCTTGTCTCGCTTAGCGTGACAACATGTCTCGCTCAGTGTGACCTGTCTTGCTTAGCGCAATTTCCTCTCTGTCTGGGAATTGCGCTCAGCGCGACTGCATGTCTCGCTTAGCACGACTCGTCTCTCTCAACGCAATTTTCTCTCTGTATGGGAATTGCGCTCAGTGAGACAAGTCGCAACAATCAAACAATACAAAAATTACATCAAACATCTATTTTCAACTATCAAAGTTTCAGGGTGTTACAAAACCCAACCGATGCTCACCTTTGTGTGGAGCACAAGGAAATTTTCTACTCAACACATTGTTGAAAAACTGTTTCTAAGTTTTCCAGAATGATGGTTAGATCTTGGAACACCTAACTACCATAAAACACATAAAAATAAAGAGAGAAATTCATAAAACAAGTATTTAACGTTGATTTTTCTTTTTTAGAGTCAATTGGACGATGTTAAATACCTGTTTTACAAACACAGATGAAGTGTATAAGAATGATGTCTCATGTTGGCTACACATAGGATAGTGCCTCCTATACTGAAAAAACATCTAAAAAGAAGGAGTCAATCAAAGTGACACCTCGTGCTATAGGAAAAATAAAAAATACAAGGTGTCACTCAAGGTGCCACTTCTTTTATCCTACATGGCAAAAATCTGGTAAATAATTTTGTAAAACACTTACTTTGGTAAATAATTGTGTAAAAATACTCATTTTGGTAAAAATGTCTGAGTAACTTTTCAATTAGACACACCTTTAGAGAAGGTGACTAGCGGCTAACTTCATGACTAAAGTAGGAGCCCTATTTAACGTATCAACATCCTTATCAATCAACCTCCCATGGATCGAAGTTGAGTAGTATTTTGTTTGCTGATATGTTTGAGGTGTCTTTCACCCACTTGTAGTCTTTCTTTTATTTCCTAAATTACAACATAAAAAAGAATTCATAGTAAAAAAAAATCCCAACCAATAAAAAAACAAAACCTTTAGTCTTTATTGATCCTTGTTTCCCCTTTACTAGTTCTTATTTTCTCTGTTATCAAACTTCAAGAATTTATTATTTGTTATTGTATGTACTACTCGGACTCAACAAACCTTTGTACTTGGTGGCTAGTCGAGTAGGCTACTCGAAATCATAGTGCTAAAGAGTTACATAGTATAGTCGACCCATAGCACTTTGCCACTTGGGGAGTATACATACTCAGACCATTTCTCCAATGCAAAAGGACATGTGAAGTTTTTCCTAGTTGGTATTGATCACTTCACAAAGTGGATTGAGGCCAAACCCGTAACAACCATATTAGCAAATGTTCGAAAGTTCATTTGGAAAAACATTATATCCCAGTTCGGGATTCCCAACACCTTGATCTCTAACAATGGAAAATAGTTCATTGACAAAGGGGTTGAGGAGTTCCTTGAAAACCTAGGAATTAAACATAGAGCTACTTCAGTGGAACATCCACAAAGCAATGGACAAACTGAAGTAGCCAATAAGTTCATACTCAGAGAAGTAAAGAAATGAGTTAGAAAAGCCAAAGAGCTTCCTTCTATCCTTTGGGCTTATTGTTGCTCTTCGTAGTCAACAACGGATGAGGACCCTTTTTCGACTCTCATATGGGTCAGTTGCCATGATACCAATAGAAGTTGAAGAACCATCTCCCTGAAACATAAACTTTGTAGAGGAACAAAACAATGAGATGCTTAAAAAGGAACTTGATCTGGCTGAAGAGACCATCAAAGAAGTCCACATAAGAGTTAAGTTGCACCAGATAAGGGCTGAGAAAAGATACATCAGTCGGGTTAAGCCGAGAAACTTCTAGGCAAGCAAGTTGGTATTAAGAAAATGGGAGAAGCCTAAAAAGAAGCCAAAGAAGGAAAGCTTGCTGCAAACTAAGAAGGCCTTTTCAGAGTTACCGAATCACTTGGAAACGGAGCCTACCAACTAAAGAATTTATTTGGCAAGGTGATTTCGAGACCTTGGAGTGTCGCTCATCTCAAATTCTATTACAGTTGAGCTTGTAAGTGGTGATGTACTCTTTTTCCTACTCTAACATTTTTCTCATGAGGTTTTTTGTTATAGAGGTTTTAATGAGGCACACTCGAATTATTCATTGAATAAAAGCATAATTTTCATCATTATTATGGGCTTTATAGATCCGAGAAGAATAAGTCATCTCTTTGAATAAAGACCTAAACCAAGGCATAAATAAGATCGAATAAAGATTTGACTTACTAATAGACTGGCAACTGCAATCGACCAAAGATAAACCGTAGATAACTTAAGTTATTTGGCTAAAAGAAGACCAAAAAAATAGGTTACTCAGCTAAGGACAAACCACAGCTAACTTAAGCTATTTGGCTAAAAGAATAAAAAATCTAGGTTACTCAGCTACGAATAAATCGAAGCTAACTAAGTCAACTAGCTAAAATTAAACCAAAAAAGGAAAAAGTTACTCGGCTAGAATAGACTGAATTATTTCATTTAAAAACATACTAAAGAAACTAAGTTATTTGGCTGAAAATTAGACTAAAGTAATTGGCTAAAAACTAGACTAAGTTAGTTAGCTAAAACATGAGATCGAAACTAATTGAGAGATTCGACTAAAAAAGTGGTTGTATTATCGAATAGTTCCTTATTAAGAATTAGGGAATGAATAAAAATGAATACATCACTTGGAAAAAAAGAAAAAACATTGATATATATTAATCAGAGGACCTATTCAATAGGTCGGGTCCCAGTCCTTTACAAAAAAGAGAGAAATAAAGACAAGATACACTTGGGCCGAACCAATTGACACTTCATCCTCAAACATTTTGTTGTAGTGATGGTGTCTGAAAATGATAGTGATCCACCTTTCCCTAGAACCGCTAAGTTAATGTCTTCATTGGCTAAGAAAATGGATAAGTTGCAAAGAAATGTTGAAATGAGGATGGGAGAAAAATTTGATGAGATACAGAGAAAAACTCAAGAGTTGAGTGGGAGAATGGAAGAAATGGAGAGAAGGAGACATCATAGGTCACCTCATTCTTCTCAAGGGAGTGATGTGGCTAAGAAGATGGTATAAGACATAGACATAGGAGGAATAGGGATGACATGGATGATGTGAAGGTCAAAATTCCCAAGTTCCTAGGTACTTATGACCCAGAGGCTTACCTTGATTGGGAGATGAAAGTCGACCAAGTTTTCGAGGGTCACAATTTTAGTGAAGTAAAGAAAATGAAGTTGGCTAGCTTAGAATTTGAGGGATATACCATGGCATGGTGGAATCAAGTGCAAATGGAGAAAGAAAGATTGAGAAGATATAGACCGGACACATGGGAGGTAATGAAGAGAATCATGAGGGAGAGATTTGTCCCACCTTAGTATGTACGGGAAATGCATAACAAGTTACAAAGGCTCTATCAAGGAAGTAAAAGTGTTGATGATTATTAAAAGGAGAGGGGTATTTCTTTGACAAGAGCAAACATTGAATAACTAATGAGGCTACAATGACTAGATTTTTGAATGGTTTGAATATGGACATTCAAAATGTTGTAGAGCTTCAAAGCTACAACACCTTGGATGAACTTATACATAGGGCTGTGAAAGTGGAGCAACAATTGAAGAGAAAACAAGCCTACAATAAGTCTTCATATTGGTTATTCATCTTGGAAGGATAAGGACACTTCCAAGAAGGGTAACCAACTCTACCACTTCTTTTTCTCCGTAAGGTAATAAGGTGTCCAATCCACAATGGGGTCACCAATCGACATCCTAATCCTAGACTTGATGATAGGGTAACCAACTCTACAACTTCTTTTTCTCCTTTTGAGGTCATTTCTGGTTTAAACCCATTATTCCCTGTTGATTTAATCTTCTTACTTAATGATTCTTCTATTTTGAGTAAGAATGAGCTTTCTAGAGCCACTTTTGTTACGAATCTCCATGGAAAGGTGCAAAATCAAATTGAGAGGAAGATGGAGTAATATGCACGACATGCCAACAAGGGGAGAAAGACCATGGTATTTGATCCAAGAGATTGGCTTTGGGTATGTAACATCCTCAAAATTATATTATGAGTTATATTTATGATTTAATTATGGAAGTGTGATGATAGTTGGATACAAAAAGAATAGTATATAATTTATTTGAACATAAGCTGCCCAAAACTGTCCATTTCTGCCACCTGAATTGAGAAATTTATTTCTCTCTCAATTCTTATCCAAATTAGGTTTATGATATATGGAATTAAAGATCTAGATGTCTACTATAACATATATAAAATTCATATAAATATAGAGTGTGGACTTCCTGAAATAACAAGAATACTAACAGATGTCATTGTCCTAAGTTGAATTCACTTGCAGATTTGGAAGTCTAGATTAAAAATGCTATATCTTGAGTTTTACAACTCCAAATAAGGCATATGATATCTTGTTAGAAAGCTTAAGAAGTCTAGTTTAACATACTAAAAGATGAGAATTTTTGGACTAGTAGATTGGTACAGAATGTACAATGAGGAAACCCCATTTGGTTAAGTGTTTCTAGCCCTTTGGACCTTTTGGATTGGGCACAACTTGTAACTCTTGGATTTTGGCCCAAGGAAATAAAATCTTCAGCCCCAAAAGGATGACAACTCAGAGGTTTCATCAGTCCTAGACCAATCCACGTGCATATAATCCTTTAATAAGACAAAGAATGCACTTAAACAACAAGCCGAATGCAAAGATTGAAAATATAAGCTGATGTAAAATATTTTTGCTGAAGTGAAAAGATTTAATTAAGGCTTTTTGTGTTCATATGGAACAATTTAAACCAAGCAATTGCGTTCACTTGCTCAGCCAAGATCCACGTAGAAGCCAGCTCCCCCCAAGTCAATGATTCAAAGAATCAAGATAAAGCTTAAGGTTAAATATCTTCCAATGAAATGATTACCTAGTTAAAACCTAACTAAACTAACTTCTAAAATCAGTTTTAACCCAACTAAAATCCTTAAATCTGAACTAATTAAAGTAGTATAAATAGCCTTGGCATTCAAAAATTTCTGCACGTAAATTTCAGCTCCAAAACCTATCATACTACCACTTGCTCCTTGAACCAAGCTTTCTATTTTCTACCTCCTTTGCTTGTTTAACTGTGCCATCCTTATACCACCTCATGTATCAGCCATTTTCTTTTTCAAAAAATCATTTCTTAGAGTATTTTCCCAAGGAAGACTGCCCTTACTTCATTCCTCTTCAAGAATCAAAATTCACTTGAGGTAGGCTAGTCTTCAATCTTTAGTTAGCATTTGTTTAGATTAACCTATTTGCTTAATTGGGCAGATTTATTGTTATTATTTAGGCTGATATTTCATGCCATTTGAAGGTTATTTTATGATATGGAAATTTTGATTTAAACCATATGATAGGTAATGATTTATAGGCTGAAATCTTAGTGATGTTCGGGAGTATATTTAGTGATATTTGGAAGTGATTATGATGATATTTGGGCTGTTTTTATTATTTGGACTGCAACCTGGCATCCTAGCTACACCAACCTGGCATCCTAGCTATACCAACCCGGCATCCCAGTTATACCAACCCGGCATCCCCTCTATACCCACCCGACATTCTAGTTATACCAACCCGGCATCCCAGCTACACCAACCCGGCATCCTAGCTACACCAACCCGGCATCCCAGCTACAACCATCCTAGCAACCCATATAACGACTTCATTTTATTTCCTTATTTTAACCTCTTACGTTGTTTCAATTTTTACCCACTACGCTTAAATTTATGAAATTTTTTTTTTCTACGTAATTTGGTTACATAAAATATTATTTTAGACGATTTGCTATGGTGGAATAATTTCAACATAATACATAGTCTAAGTTATTAAGGCATAAATAAATATAACGGTTCGTATACAGTGATCCAAAATAAAAATACAGACCATGAACAAAATAGTATCATGCGAGATACATAACTCCAAATGCAGCAACAACAAACGACCCATACATCAAGCCAAAACACAGCATACAAATCATCAAGCTCTCCATGTCTCAGCTATTCACTGTTCCTCTGCTCGCCCAAATTAATTGGGGTCATCACAGGTGTCAAACCACAGACAC
>PYAF01000962.1:1239924-1267017 GCA_007407185.1 Glycine tomentella | reverse complement strand
ATTACCTTACTCTTAGTTGGTTCCCTCCTATTGGTTATTGCTTTAGATCTCCACATGTGGCTGTTTTTCATGAAATTTCTACTGATTTCTTTTGCTGGTCCGTGCAGCTATATCTTTTAGTGCCTTATCTTGCTTTTCTTTTCTTCTTGAATTTTATTAGATTTTATTACCCTATGTCACTATCTAGCTTTCCAAGTGGTTTATTTTCTTGGCCTTTTCATCCTTAACCGTCCAAGTACTCCCTTCTACCATTTTCCAAAGTTTTCTTGCTTCTTCTTGGATGTGCACGGTCAACCTCAAGATTTTAAGGCTATTGGATTTTACTTAAGCTTTGTATTATAACTTAATTATAGCTTAAGGATTTAATACTTTAATTTTAATGTTTGTTTTACTTAACATATTTTCTTAAATTAATCAAAAGCATTTCTATAATTTATGAAAGTCTTAATTCAATTTGTTTTCTTGGAGGTAAAATGTCTAAAATTAAGTAGAAACTAGCTTAAGTTTTAGTAATAATTTTGGAATGTTTCTTAACTTCCTTCTAATGACTTTTCTAAATTCTTATTTATTAATTTTTGTTTTTTAATTAGAAAAATGTATAGACCATTTATTCAAGAATCCATTCTTTCTATAATTAAAGGAAAATTCTCCAACTGTTTATGTGTTTTTGTAAAACTCAGATTAGTCTGTATCCCATTCTTTTGGAGTTATCTTTCAACATTTCTGAAAATTCTATTTCATAGTTTTTCTTTACTAAAATGTCACTAATTTCTTATTTAGGAGCATACCTGACTTTTGTCATGCTTCCATACTTTTACTGAAGTTATCTGACCTTATCAGAGCTAAAAGGATATTTTGGTCATTTGGTAAAACGTTCAGGGGCATTTTGGTCACTTATCCTAGGGACCTAATTGTCATTTGTAAAATTGTTCAAGGATATTTTAGTCATTTGTCTAAGAATGCATAGTTATAAGAAAATACACAGATATAATGAATTTAGGAGGGTGTTACAACCCATCCCAACTACAACCATGGAATTAGGAATTTTTCTTGTGAAAGTTTAAAGGAATTAGAAATTATTCGAAAGATATACTGTGGTTTATTATTTAGATTACTAACATGATTTTTCTGTAACTTGAGGATATTCAAAGGTCATGCCTAAGTTGGTAATAATCTTATTTAAATAAGGTATGGTGGTTTAACCATACTTGTGGTACGTATGATGTTATGATAACAACATTTTTCCATATGATGGTATGTATTTTGCTTATGGATTTTATTATGAATATATCCTGATTTATGTTTCCAAGTCCAGTATGAGATTTGTGAGAACAAAATCTGAGACCACATACAGTATGATATGTAGTGACCAGGTACAGATACATAGAATAAATCATGCATGTTTGCGTAAGACGATCGTAGCGTCTACATCCAGTATGAGGTGTATCTACATACAGTACAATATGTAGAGGCCATGTGCACCCTAGGAAAATTCATTTCATGCATTCATATAGTTGCATAATTCTTGTATGGATTTATTTGGTTATATTGAGGATTTACTAACGTACTAACCTGTTTGGTGGTTTAGATTTTGCCTACTAAGAAATTTTATTTCTCACTAGATTTGTTTCATGATTTATTTCTAGATGGCCTCAACCATCATATTCCTTGATGCGCTAGATCTGGGATGGTACATCGATTAGGAGAGGAATTGTTATGTAGTAACCATGCACCCAGTTATACGTGCATATATTTATTTTGGCACTCATTTTCCAGTTTTTGTACTCAATGGACTGTTTAATCCTAATGACCCATTCCTACAGTTCGCTCCTACCTATTCACATCCACCTATGGAGCCAATTAACTTGGTTAGCGAAGAGGAGAGCTTTGGAGAGAACTTCTAAAGTGAAGATATGAGTTGTACGTTTTTGTATATAAATAATAATCCTAACTAGTGTTGCTAAGATGTTTTCCAGTAGTTATTTTCTATGGTACGTGAATCAATCAAATGAAGGGAGCTATGTAAAAATGAACTATGACTGCTTTCATATATATCAGTTTAGCAACTTATATAGCTTCTATAATTTATATGTTTCAGAATTTATGCTAGGATCCCTTCCATAAAATAAAATAGTAATTATCAACGATTCTTAAAAATTTAACCCAAATAAAAATATAATATCTAGAATAATTTTAGGTCGTTACAATTTTGGTATCAAGGCAGTGCATCCTATTAGAACCTAAGGGGAATGGACTAACTATGCTTTTTTGTGTACTTTGAGTATAAATGTTTATCTGTGATTGTTTGTGTTTACTGAATTCTGACGCACTTTACTTTATATTGAGCCTGATTACCTCAGTATTTTTTTTGAAAGTGAATAGGAATTCATGGCTACTCAAAGAACAAGAGGAAGAACGGCAACACAAGCTGGTGGCAATAGTGAAGAAATAAATATTCTTCACGAAATGCTAGCAGCTATGCAAGAGCAAGCAACTGGTGCAAATCAACAAGCGACTGTAGCAAGTCAACAAGCTGCAACAACTACTCAAATGATGGCGCAACTGAACAATAATAATAATCATGGTAACAACAATAATTCTAGTCAAGATAATAATAGGAGGCAGGTGACTAATATAGAATATCATAAGTTTGTTGAGTTTAGGAAGTCTAATCCACCGGTCTTTAAGGGAACCTTTAATCCAGATATGGCTGAAGAACTCAGAGTAACCTTTCTCAATCTCAGAAGGCTTATGGAAACTTTTAGAATTTCGTAGAGTTGTAATGTGTATGTTTTTAGAAGAGTCTTCAACTATTTATAAAAAAATAGTTGTAACTGAATGTAATCGATTAACTCGCCTAATTAATCGATTAAATCTTCATTTGTAATCGCTTAAATACAAATATAATTGATTAAAATGTACTTCAGTTTTCTAGAAAGGTTATATGCACAAAGTAATCGATTATTTCGACCTGTAATCAATTACTACAGGGATACATTTTTCCATAAATGAACTAAGTAATCGATTACTGATAAATGGTAATCGATTAACACAGTCATGTCTTGTTCTATGTTTGAACTAAGTAATCGATTACTGTTAAATGGTAATCGATTAACACAGTCATGTCTTGTTCTATGTTTATGCTGAGTAATCGATTACTTAATGCTAGTAATCGATTATTTTGTTCTTCAAAGCTCAGGTAACAGATTACCAATGTGTGGTAACCGATTAAAAAGTGAAAAAAATATTTTTTTCCAAAAACTTAAAACCATGAGCACTTTGCTTTGATGCAATCATGAAATCTAAAACCTTTTCACAAACCATGTGCTTATGTAAAATCATGAATGCAAGTAAATCAATGATGTTAATGCAATGCAATCAATCATATGATGATTCTCTCCTACATGAAGTAATTACAAATGCGTTCAATTGAATGGCATGTACAAAGCTAAAACACTCATTCATCTTTAGGATGTATCTTGATCCACCTTTATGCTCCCCCTGTATCTAACAATCTTCCCCTTTTTGGCTTTGATCATGCCAAACATCAATTGAACATGTTGGACCTTGGAGTTCTTTAAAAGGAGTTGATTTTTAGGAGTTTGTACTTGATAATCTAAAAATGAAATCAACTTCTTGCCAAGACAAGTGTCAAGCATACTTTGTATAAGCAATTTACACTCATTCATATGTATGTGTATGCTCCCCCTAACTTATGTAATTTGATCATTGATTAAGATAAAGAGCAACATATAAATCTATTGCTTTGCAATTGAGTATGTGTGTGAGCTATGTTTATTCAATATATGTTCTTTAAGACATGTTTTTTAAGACTTTTTCTCCCCCTTTTGGCTTATTAAAGACAAAATATTGATAAGCATGAGTAAAGCAAGAACATAACATATTTGTTTCATTAATCAAGAGGGCATTACAAAAAGTAACATAATAAAAAACATATCAAAGGAAACAGAAAGAAGGCAGAAACACCATAACAAACAATTACATCCAGCTAATCTAGAGAGGTCAGAATCTTTGAGAGCCATCCTAGTCTCTATATTCTCTAGCCTAGAAGTAATTTCTTCCAAAGAAGATTGTGTTTCAGCCCTATGCTCATGCTGCAGAGCAAGCACAACATCCATCTTCTGAATCATCAATGTTTCAAATGGAGTGTATTGCTGTTGAGCAAGAGTAGCTTCTTCTTCTTCAACTTCTTCACCTTCATAAGCTCCCTCTTGTGGAGCTTGTTCTCCAGCCATAAGCCACCTATTGGCTGTCTTGATTAATCCAAGCTTGTTGAGATGCTTCTCTTTGATGGGATTGGTGATGTTTGTGGTGTTGTCTACAATCTCATTTGAGACATCAATCTTAAAGTAATCTATGAACTAGAGATTAAAACAACATATGAAAAATGATAGCTGATTAATCTTGAAGCTTTCAGCATAGCTTCAATAAAAACAAGAACCCAGTTTATCTGAGTTGAGGTCTTCATGCCATATATCAATTGTAAATCATCATCAATGATTTGGGCATGGTTTGTAGACCTGGGGGTAAAGATGTCGGTTATGATGTAATGCATTAACCTATCTTCCCCAGTCAGATTTCCAACACCAAGTCTTGTCTTCAGCCTCATTTGGGGATTCAACAACATACCTCTCTACGTGTCAATTTTATTGTAGCCCCCATTTCTTCATCAAACGTCCTCACTCCTTCAGAGGAGATACCAACCACAAATAACCATACTTCTTCATCAATGACAATGGGAACTCCATTCACTTGGGAATGAAGCACCCCATCCATGTTGGCTATAGCACAGGTGTAAAACACCTTCACCAGTTCTGGGTAAAAGGTACCCTTCAATTCAAGGAATTTTTTCAATCCTTGAGTCTCCAACAGAGCAGGGAATTGAAATCCCTCATTGTTGAACCAGTTAAAATCAAGGTACTTAGGAGGCATGACTAGTTTAGTGGCATTGAACTGCATGTAGTCCATCATACCAGTTTGACTAGGGAACCACAAATCCAGTCTATTCTTAGCTGGATTAGAAGATTCTCCATCCTTTCTTTGACTGGTTTTGGTTCTTTTTGAGGTAGACATAGTGTTTAAGGATAGAAGAATGAATTTGACAAAGGTTTAGGATAAGGAAAGAAACAGAACACAAAAAGTTTTCTCAGTTTTGCAGAGAAGAAAGAGATGGATTCATATGTGAATTAATCTTCTTAGGAAATTTGTATATATAGAGTTTTGTAGGTTAATTTTTGAATTTTAAAACCTTGTAACAACTATTTTTGTCTTTCAAGATGTATAAATGATACTGACACAAATTCAAATTTGAATTTAAGATAAGATAAGTCAGTTATGATTTTTGTAAATTGTGTAGTTTTGTAGAAACGCCATAAATAATTGATTATTTAAGATAAAAGCAAATTTATTTCAGAAAAAGCTTTCTGCACAAAATAATTGATTAATTCAATGAAGTAATCGTAATCAGTTATTCCAGATGTTTTCTATTTCTGGAAGACATTCATACAACAGGTAATTGATTGTATTTCTTGTGTAATCGATTACTCTAAGTAGTGTTTTTTGAAAATTCACTGAAAATACACTGTAATCAATTAATACGTAGTGTAATCAATTACTCCAGAAAATTTTTATTTTGTAAGTGCATTTTAAGTGATAGTTAATCGATTACATAAGGTTGGTAATAGATTACTCCAATGAACTTTTGTATCTGAAGGCCTTTTAAAACACAAATAATCGATTAATAGTGTAGTAATCGATTACAAAAGAAAATTATGCAAAATGAACAGTGTTTATCAGCATAATTCAAATTTCATTTACTTGTGATGCATGGTCTATTTTGATTGCATATCATGTAGTAAAATAAATCATAGGCATGTTTTCATATATTAGATTCATCAATAATTCCTAGCGTGTTCCTAAGATCATAGAATCTATCTCTAGACAAGGGTTTGGTAAAAATATCAGCCAATTGATTATTTGTATCAATATACTCAATTTTGAGATTACCCTTTTGAATATGATCTCTGAGGAAGTGATGTCTGATCTCAATGTGTTTTGTCCTTGAGTGCATAACTGGATTCTTTGAAAGGTTTATTGCACTTGTGTTGTCACACAGCAAGGAAATTTCTTTCAACTCCACACCAAAATCTTTGATTTATTGTTCAAGCCACAAACTTTATGCACAACAACTTCCAACTGCTATGTATTATGTTTCTGCTGTTGAGATATCAACACATGATTGCTTCTTGCAATGCCATGAAATTAATGAGCTTCCCAACAAATGGCATGTTCCCCTGGTGCTTTGCCTATCGAGTTTTAATCCTGCAAAATCAAAATCTTAATAGCAAATTAAGTTCAGTGATGCACCTTTTGGATACCACAGACCAACTTTTATGATTGATTTGAGGTATTTAATGATTCTCTTGACAGCAATGAGGTGTGATTCCTTAGGATTAGCTTGATATCTAGCACACAAGCACACACTCAACATTATATCTAGTCTACTTGCTGTCAAGTATAGTAGAGATCCTATCATTCCTCTATATTTTGACTCATCAACCTTCTTGCCATTTTCATCTGAATCAAGATAAGTTTAGGTAACCATTGGAGTAGCAACATCTTTGCTTTTGTCCATGTCAAATTTCTTGATCACTTCAAGGTAGTATTTTGATTGGCTATGAAATGTTCCATTTTCATTTGCTTCACTTGAAGTCCAAGAAAGAATGTCAATTCTCCCATCATAGACATTTCAAACTCATTCTACATAGAGATAGAAAATTCTTTGCACATAGAATGATTAGCTGAACCAAATATTATATAATCAACATATACTTAAACCAACAAGATATCATTGCCATGCTTCTTAATAAACAAGGTTTTGTCTACTTGACCTCTTGTCAAAATATTGACTAAGCAAGAAGTTGCTCAATCTTTCATACCAAGATCTAGGTGCTTGCTTTAATCCATAAAGAGATTTCTTAAGTTTAAAAACATGATTTGGATATTTGAAATCAACAAATCCATGAGGTTGATCAACATAGATTTCATCCTCGATATATCCATTAAGAAATGCACTTTTAATATCCATTTGAAATAGTTTAAAATCCATTAAGCATGCATATGCAAGTATTAATCTAATAGCCTCTAACCTTGCTACTGGAGCATAGGTTTCCTCATAGTCAATGTCTTCCTCTTGGTTGTAACCTTTTGCAACCAATCTAGCTTTATTTTCGACTATTATGCCACTTTCATCAAGTTTGTTCCTAAAAACCCACTTGGTGCCAATAGGCTTATGAGAAGAAGATCTAGGAACAAGTTCCCAAACTTCATTTCTCATTAACTGATTAAGTTCATCATGTATGGCAAGCATCTAATGCTTATCAAGTAAAGCTTGTTCAATGTTCTTATGTTCAATTTGAGAAACAAAAGCCATGTTACAACAGAGATTTCTTAGTGAAGATCTAGTATATACTCCCATAGTGACTTCACCAATTATGTTGTCAAGTGAGAGATCTCTTGTAGTTCTCCAATCTTTTAGTTCTTGAGTAGGTGTTGATTGTTTCATTTATGCAATTGGTTTTTCCTTTTCCTTGTCATTTGATCCATTGAGTTGTATAAACTTTTCTAGAGACCTGCATCATTTTCACACTTCTTTTCCTCTTTAGAGGGGTTATATTTATCACAAATAACATGAACTGATTCTTCCATGCATAAAGTTATTTTATTAAAAACTCTATATGCTTTACTTTGTAATGAATATCCAAGGAAGATGGCTTCATCAGCTTTAGCATCAAATTTACCAAGAGATTCTTTACCATTGTTTAACACAAAACACTTGCAGCCAAATGCTCTTAAGTAAGATATGTTTGGTTTTCTACCTTTGTATAGTTCGTAAGGAGTTTTCTTCAAAATAGGCCTTATTAGCAATTTATTCAAAGTGTAGCAATATAGACTTACAGCATCAGCCCAAAAATGTTTAGGCAAATTTGTCTCATTAAGAAGAGTTCTAGCACTTTCTTCAAGAGATCTATTTTTCCTATCCACAACACCATTTTGCTGAGGTGTTCTTGGAGTTGAAAAATTGTGGTTGATTCCATTTTCTTCACAGAATTTTTCAAAATGCTCATTTTGGAATTCACCACCATGATCACTTCTTATTGAGATAATTTTGCTTCCCTTTTCATTTTGAACAAGTTTCACTAATTTTCTGAAAGCAATGAAGGGGCATCACTCTTGGATCTGAAAAACAAAGTCCATGTGAATCTTGAGTAGTCATCAACAATAACAAGCCCATAGAAATTACCTCCTAAGCTCATAGTTCTAGAAGGACCAAACAAATCCATATGAAAGCAATTCAAGGGGTCTTGAGGTAGAAACACCATTTTTTATTTTGAAAAGAAATATTGGTTTGTTTCCCCTTTTGACAAACATCACATAGTTTTTCCTTTTTAAACTTTAGTGTAGGTAAGCCAATAACTAAATATTTTCTAATAAGCTTACTCATGTGATGCATGTTAATGTGACTAGCTTTCCTATGCCATAGCCATGATATCATCAATTTTACTCACTAGGCAATTTATGTTGTGAAAGAATGCATGCTCTATAGAGAGTAAGTAGATATTACCTTTTCTTTTACCTACATGAATAACCTAACCAATTTGACCATTACAGATCATACAACAATTGTCATTGAATGAAACTTTGAATCCTTTATCACATAGTTGGCTTATACTTAGGAGATTGTGCTTTAAACCTTCCACATAGAGAACATTTCTAATCTTGGTTTTAAAGTTGTCTCTTATATTTCCTTCTCCAACTATTTTTCCTTTGTTGTTGTCGCCATAAGTGACAAACCCATCATCTTTTAGAGTCAAATTTGTAAGCATAGACATGTCACCTAACATGTGTTTAGAGCATCCCCTGTCAAGATACCATAATGATGATTTTGTTCTTAGACACACCTGCAACATTCAAATTAAGTAGCAAAGGAAGGTATCCAATTGAGGTTGGCTCCATAGGGGTTAGCTATTTTCTTTCTCTTTGGAACCCAAATGCACTCTTCATTAGGCACATAAAATCTCCCAGCATAGAACCTAAGAGATATGTGACCTTTCTTCATGCAATAGTTACAAATAACAACTTTTGATGCTATTTCAAAATGAGTCATTTGATTATACTTTGTTTTTGAAAAAACTCTTGGATTCTTTTGTTTTGGTGGTACAAACTTGGTTTTTCCAAAATGTTTTGCTTGATGTTTGTATCCCAAACCAGAATTATCTCTAGCATTTTTTGAACACTTAGCATTTGATCTAGACTGCATTTTCCTCTATAGAGTCTTTTCAATAGATCCACTAAGTAAGAATTTTCATAAAGCAATAATATGTATTTTTCACCTTGACTCTTTTTGTAATCATAAAATTTTTTTTGTAAAACTTTACATTTGTCTACATTTGATGAAGAGGAGGTACACAAACATCCATTAGCTTTGTAGCTTGAAAAAAGTTTTTCATTTTCTTTTTTCAAGTTACAAAGTTCAGTTTGCATTTCTGCAAGTTTGGTGACATGCCATTTAAGATTACCTTTCAGCCTATTGTTGGATTGTGCAATCTTTTGAGCTTCTTCATGCATCCCATGGAAAGCATCAACCATTTGATCAAATTCAGGATTTACCTCTGTTTCAGCACTTGAGAATTCATCATCTTCACTTATTGTAGAAGTGAGACATACATTAGCTTCTTCATTCTCACTTGATGATTTAGAAGTTGTTGAGTCATTGTCTTCCCATGCTATGTAGGCTTTCTTTGGTTTTCCTTCTTTCTTTGCCTTCTTTTCACCTAATTGTTTTTTCAAGAATATAGAACATTCAGATTTAATGTGGTCAGACTTACCACATTCAAAGCAGGTGAAGTTTGTGTTGCTGTTGTTGTTCTCGCTTCTTTTGTTGAACTTTGAAAACTTCTTGTTCTTTTTGTTCTTCATGAACTTGCTAAATCTTTTGACTACTAGATTCAAGTTTTCATCATCTTCATATTCACTTGAGTCTTTTTTTTCCACAGTAGATAATGCAGCTTTCAAGGCTATGCTTTTGTGTTTCTTATTTGCATCTTCAGCATGTGTTAATTGAGACATTTCTAATTCATACTCAAGAAGCTTACCAAATAATGCAGCCATGGACATCTTGGATAGATCTTTTGATTCCTTCATATCTATCACTTTTGGTTGCCATAGTCTTGTTAAACACTTCAAGATTTTGATGTTTAACTCTTTAGTATCAAATATCTTCCCAAGACCAAGAAGATGGTTCACAATGTGAGTTAATCTTGTTTGGAGCTGAGATATGTTTTTTGAGGTGTTCATCTTGAACATTTTATACTCATGAATCAAGGCATGCTTCCTTGATCTTCTAACTTCATCAGTTCCTTCATGAGTGACTTCCAACATCTCCCACATCTCCTTTGCACTTTTACACTTAACAGTTCTAAAGAATTCATCAGAAGAAAGTGCAGAAGTAATCATGTTCTTAGCTTTAAAATCATATTGAACAACTCTCTTTTCTGCACCAGTCATCTCATCCCCTTCTTTGGGAATCATATCATTACCAACAATTTTGGTAGGAACCAAAGGACTTTTTTCTATTGCATTCATGCACCAGGGTCATTAGTTTGAATGAAAATCTGCATTCTATTTTTCCAAAAACTGAAATGATGTCCTTCAAACATTGGAGGACAATTGAGGGAGGCACCCTCCTTGAAGGTAATTTGTGTGGTATTCATTTTCTTTTAAAGAAGATAATGATCTTGAATAACACTCAAGAACCTCCTCTTGATACCAATTGAAAACAATGAGAATACACGCAATAACCAAGAAGAGAGTGAATTGGTTTAAACTTGGCCTTTTTAAAATATTAGAAAATCAGAGTTAAAGGATCTTTATCATAAATAAACTAGGAATGCTTCAATCAATCAAACCACTCAGTCCAAGAAAACAATTACAAAAACACTAATTGTTGAGTAATAAAGAATTCACCAAGAATCACAAATTAAGATAACTTGAAGAGATTAAAAGCAAGTAATCAACACAAGAACTTATATTGGTTCACCTCTCAACAAGAGAAGTTACATCCAGTTTCTTCTAATCAAAACTAGAT
The DNA here is from genome assembly GCA_007407185.1 of Glycine tomentella. Lineage (NCBI taxonomy): Eukaryota > Viridiplantae > Streptophyta > Magnoliopsida > Fabales > Fabaceae > Glycine > Glycine tomentella. Next base: position 1,255,850 of record PYAF01000962.1, on the reverse strand, counting down.
TAGAGTTCCACTATTTACAAATTTTAGTTCTTACAAGCTTTACAACAATCACCCTTTATCAAACCTAGATAAAGAATAGAAATCTAAAACCCTATTAGACTCCTAGTGATCAAGACATAGAGAACCCTTCTCTACTCTTTCCCTCTAGAGAAACCCACTCTACAAAAACTTCAAGAACCCTTGTAATAGTTATAAACAACCAAAATACAAAAATGAATTTACAAGCAAAGATAATGAGAGAACAACCTGATGATCCAGTGAATATGAATGAATATGAGTTACCAAAAAGGATTGAAATGAAAAGCAATTTCAGAACTTCTTCTCGAAAAAGCTTCTTTGTTGTCTTGCCCTAGAAATCTTTCAAAGCACCATGAAGATTTGAATTTATGGATCAAGCACTTTAGAACTCAAAGTAAACTTTCTCAATCTCAGAAGGCTTATGAAAACTTTTTGAATTTCGTAGAGTTGTAATGTATATGTTTTTAGAAGAGCCTTCAGCTATTAATAAAAAAACAGTTGTAACTGAATGTAATCGATTTAATCGCCTAAATAATTGATTAAATCAAATGTAATCGATTAAAATATTCTTCAGTTTTCTGGAAAGGTTATATGAACAAAGTAATTGATTATTTCGACTTGTAATCGATTACTATAGGGATACATTGTTTCATAAATGAACTAAGTAATCGATTACTGATAAATGATAATCAATTAACACAGTCATGTCTTGTTCTACGTTTGAACTAAGTAATCGATTACTGATAAATGGTAATCGATTAATACAGTCATGTCTTGTTCCATGTTTATGCTGAGTAATCAATTACTTAATGCTAGTAATCGATTATTTTGTTCTTCAAAGCTCAGGTAACACATTAGCAATGTGTGGTAATCGATTAAAATAGTGAAAAAATAGTTTTTCCAAAAACTTAAAACCATGAGCACTTTACTTTGATGCAATCATGAAATCTCAAACATTTTCACAAACCATGTGCTTATGTAAAATCATGAATACAAGTAAATGAATGATGTTAATTCAATGCAATCGATCATAGGATGTTTTTCTCCTACATCAAATAATTACAAATGTCTTCAATTGAATGACATGTACAAAGATAAAACACTCATTCATATTCAGCATGTATCTTGATCCACCTTCATGCTCCCCCTGTATCTAACATAATACCCCAAGAAAAGACACTCATGAGATCCAAAATCCAATTTGTAATTGTTGTTAGGTTAAAGCAAAGGGAAACAAGAACAACAAAAGGTTTTTAAGAAACTATAATTAGGAAATTTCTTGAAAGGAACATGATAAGGTACTGAAAAATTTAGTGAGGCAGTGGGAAGTCTGTTTATAAGATAAATAACAATTGTAAAGGCAAAATCCCAAAACCTTAAAGGTAAAGAAGCATGATGTAACAAGGTGAGACCAAGTTCTACAACATGTCTATGTTTTTTTTTCAACAACCCCATTTTGATGATTGATGTGAGGACAAATAAGTCAATGATTAATACTATAATCAACCAAAAAGGGTGCTAATGGTATAAATTCAACTCCTCAATTAGTTTGGAGGTTATTAATTTTAGTATTAAATTGAAATTCTACCATTGCTTTAAATTTCTTAAAAACAATGAAGGTTTCACTTTGCTTTTAAGAAGATATATCCAAGTAAACCTAGAAAAGGCATCAACAAAGGTAATGCAATATAGAAATCCATTAATAGAAGCAACATGTGATGGTCCCCTGCGATCACTATATACTAACTCCAAAGGAAAAGAATAAACAGAATTAGAGGAAGAAGAGTGAAATCTGTGAGACTTTCTAGTAGCACAACCAGAGCAAAAATCAATCAAAGTTTTATTAGAAATGGGTATTTGACAATATTGTAAGACAATTTTTAAAACATGATGATTTGGATGACCAAGTATGTCATGCCAAAGATTTCTTGCCCTATTAAATGGATTTACAAGGGACTTTTCAATTTTATTACATGAATTTATTTAGGAATTGACAAAACTAGACAAACAATAAGAAGCAACACCATTTGAAGAAGGTTGAAACTGAATGTTGAGAAACTGTAGAGGCCATCAAGACCAACATTTCCTTGAACTGAAGACTTCATTGGTAACTTGAGATTTCACAACACAATGATTAGCATGAAATTTTAAGAAGACTCCATTGTCCCTAGCAAATTGATTAACATAAATGAGATTTTTAGTAATGCAAGACACATGTAACGTAATAGATGATTAAGAGACAAAGACACTATGGAATTATAAGGAGAAGTGAAAAAGGAAGAACCAGAGGAGTGAACTTTAAGACCTTGACCATTTCCAATGAAGATCTTACCAGAAACTTAGGAAGGCTTTATTTGCTGAATATTTTGATATTCTCTAGTAACATGAAACGATGCACTAGAATCAAGAATCCAATTAGTAGAATTGGATTGAGGTTGAGCATTGGTTAACATAGCACTAGGGTTGGATTGATGATTGTTAGTATTGGCAGATTTGTAGTTATTGTTAGTCTAAACATTGGCAGGGTGAGAATCACCCGAATTATGACTAGAATTATTGCTATTTTGTGCATAGTTAATGTTGTAGCTATTCTAAGATAGACTTGAGTGAGTCTGAGAATAATTCTTATTCGTAGGATCATGAAGAACCAAAGCTAAGCTTGGTTGATAATACTGATCAAATCGATAGTGACAAACTGAAGCAGTGTGACCATACTTCAAGATAGCAAAACGAATACCACCATGGCCTTGATCGTCGCTGCCACTGTGATGGCCACAACCAGAACTGCCACAAAAATTAGAAAAACTCTTAGGATATGTCTTGTTTGGCATTATGTAACCATCAGAGCCATGCAAGGAGAAAGATTTTTTGTTTGTTTGCCAGTAGTTAATCGAAGGAGAATCAAAGAGTGTTTGTTTGTTGAACTTGTTCAGTCGTGCTTCATAAACTAAAAGAAGAGATTTTACTTGCTTGATTGGTAGAGGTCTGAACTTGCTCTATATTATCAAAATCACCAAATGATAGTTCGATGGAAAACCTTCAAGAATTGAGTCAATATGCTCCTAAAGCATGATGGGTGAAACATCCCGGGCGCTGACGAGGGCGGGGAGTGATCGCCGGTGCAGTGAGGCACAGACAAGGAGCGGCTCCTGGCAGGCTTCCAGCGGGAGGGGTACATGAATGAATCGAATACACACCCGAACGAGAGGGATCCAAAGGCTGTGCAGGTATGGGACTGTACAGTTGAGGATAATTTAAAGGATTTAATTAGGTACTACCTATACCAAAAAGGTGCATCTACTTTTCGGTAGCCCATAACATAAGAACTCCACAGTTACGCGTGCTTGACTTGGAGCAATCTTGGGATGGGTGACCTCCTGGGAAGTTTCTCAGGAAGTGTGTGAGTGAGGACAAAGCACACTGAAAAGTCTTGTGTTGGTATGTAGGGACAGTCGTTGATCCTGCAAGTGGCTGGGTGTTACAATGGGACTTCCAACAAAAATGAGAGTCAGAAATCGCTTTGATCTGCATCAGAAATTCTTTCATCAATTTTCCTTTGAGCGCCATAGCTCGCAACTTAGTTCATAATTTGTGCATTGTGACTCATATTTGTTTGTGAAAGTAATTGTGAATCCTCTCCCATACTTCATAGGAGTGAACGCATTCTAAAACACGAGACATGATCAACATTGAAACCGTTGATTGAAGTCATGTAAGAAGGACCTAATCTTGTTGTTCCCAAGCCTTATATGCAGGATTTTCAATTCTAGCTATGGGATCATGTTTAGAGAGAAATTGCAATGGAATTTGAAGATTTGAAACAAATCTCTAAAGATGATGAGATTTGGTAACATGTTTGATTTGTTGGAGCCATAGAAGAAACATTGAATCATCATGTTTATGAGAAATTGAAAAATTGAATTAGGAAAAGAAGAAGAAGTGATAAATGAGTTGTTTGGAGCAGTTGTTGTCGATCTTACCGAACTCTAGATACCGTAACAAAATTCTGATAGAAGATATTTTGAGAGAAAATTAAAACTTTAGAAATGACAAAAGAAAGATATAATTAGCCACTGAACTCAAGGTTATAGTTAAGAATTTATAGAATGAATAGTTACTTATGACAGTTGTCAACAATGTCATTAACTAACTCACTAACTAACTAAGTTGATACACTCGAACTAACACAAGTGAAGTACTTGAATAACTTCAACTCGTACAATATTCTGATACATGACATTCTTTATAGTGATGGATTTAAACATTAAGGGAGGAGATGAAAATTAAACAAATTTGTCATACATTAACCAATTAGTAAAAGTTATCGAAAAACAAACCAATTGTTAGTAAATTGTATATATATTAAACTGGAATAAGGGATAAAATTATCATTATTAAACAAATTATAATAAATTAATAACAAACGTTCTATTTTCAAGATCTATTGAAATTATATTTTATATATAAGAATAAATTAGTGAGAAAATATTAGGACTTTTATATCGAGGAGTGAATTATATAGATAATTTCTATGGATTTACTATTAAAATGATACGATCTATATCAAAATTTAAATTTTTTTATACCAATGTTATGTTGATTCAAGTTAAACAAGGCTCAAATCTCTTAATAACATAATATCAAAATTTTGGATTCAAACCATGTGGATGAAAAATCAAGAAAGACTCACTGTAAAAGTGATCGATCTGGTTGCCCACAAATATATTAATTATTGGCTAAATTGGTAGATATTAAGCACCTATAACATCATAACAAAAAAAGTTAAAATTTTGAATTATATAACTATAAATATAATGAAATATAAACTTCTGAATATAGATCCAAGATATAAATTTTTAAAATAAAAGGTGCACCCTTACCCCTTGATTTTGGATATATGTGGGGAAATATTATTTTGCAGAAAAATATTTACATTTTATTTAGTCTATGGTAATATAAAAATTATTTAGTCATCCCTACGTGTCGTGACCACATGCAGTTTGGGCTCATTGAGATTTTTTTTCTTTTCCTTTAATAATTTACCCCCTCTCCTTTTCTCTCTTCTTCCACTTGGAAAGCACGAGACCAATGCCACACTACTAGAAAATAGGCTTTTAACATCGATTGTTTTCGACTTTCAACATTGATTTTTAGCCGATGTTGATACCACTGACGTCAAAAGTATCAATGCAAAATAAGAAAACGGATGTCGTATAATAAGAAATAAACCAAAAATGCAAAATATGCAAAAATCAACATCAATTTTTAAAAAAAAAACCGATGTTGTCGTACACTTAACAACATCTAAAATCATGTTATTAAGTGTACCAACACATCGGTTACAGGAAAAATTGATGTGAAAAAGACACTTTCTACATCGGTTTTGCCAAAAACCGATGTTGTATAGTCACTTTCTACATTGTTTATTACATAATTGATGTAGAATGTCATTTTTAAAAAAAAATTGGCCTATTCTCTTTATTTCCTTCCGTGTACTTTTAAAACACACATTAAAAAGTTGAACAAAAAATTTAATGCACTTCTATTGATGGATGTTATTAACTAATTTTTAATTATACATTTTAAACTCAATAACTAAATTGATAAGATTTATTTTTAAAAGTTATACGTCACTTCACTAAATTTAGCTATTGCCTATTATAATTAATTTGACCTCATCCCTTTCTATACATGTATATATTGATTGGTTGATATATATAACCAAAATCTTTCAAGTGTGTGTCAATTTTATCTTCCAGATAAATAAACAAATTCAAAATTCAAAATAAACCAAGGAAAGAAAGTATGCATGTAATATAATAAACAAAGCAAAAAAAAAAAATGAAATATGATGTTTATACAGAGAACTTTTGAATGGCCAATTCAAAAGAAATTAAGGGAAGAAAATATAGTAATACACAATAGGAGAAACCATTTGATCTCTTCCTTTTATATATTATCCAACATAACCTTTACCTTAAGTGCCTTGCCTCCGAGGAGGATGAAACCCATATTTCCAAGAAGAAAGGTCAAAAACTAGAAAACCCAGGTGAGGGGGTACATACTCTTGCCTTGTTAAATTAATGAATACTTCAGGGAAAAAGTAATTATTTAAGTCTATACAAATTCCATGTATCGACCCTTAGACCATTGTTATGAACATAATTAAACCAACAATATAAACTCAAGGAAAAAGTAATTGATTCCTTCTTCTATTCCCAAATGTATTGGAAAGCAACAATATAATTTAGAAGCATGTAATAGCAATATGGCTAAAAAATGATAATCAGTTCAAATTACTTAGAAGGGGAACAAAAATATTATGAATTTAATTTTAAACTGGTGCATAATAAGTTGGGCCTAATATAAATCAGATTTTAGTGTTTTTTTATATTACAATTCCTAAGTTAATCTTTGAGGAGAGTAGGTTACTGCTATTGGACTCAAGTAGGCTTGGTTATTACATAATACATAGTGATTAGTGGTTGCAAGGTTATGAAATTAAGCGTTATGTAGTTTAAGTGTTCCTTAAAAAAATGACCATAGAGCTCTTGAAAAATCAAGGTAGATTAAAAATTAAGAGTCAAGGGCAGGGACAACATTTTGGCAATTGGAGATATTACATATATTCTAGTAAGTGCTTTTCATTAGTAACTTTTATTCAGCTTTCACAATTATATATTCTTTTTTATAGTTACCTCTTTTATAACAAACTCAATAAGTCTTTTGTTGTTCGCATGATGTTCTGTATTTTTCTCTTGAGCTAGACAAAGATCACGCTTTATTGTTTGGGTTTGGCCAGAATTTAGTTTCTTTTTACAGGAAATTGAAATATTGATGCAAAATTAATTAGTGTATTGCTCATAAGCTAATGAAACTAGTATTCCTACAACTCAATATTGATGCATGCCCCTTATTAGAGCTTTTAGTGTGTAATAAAATAAAATTTTAAAACATTCATGTTTTAATTTTCTAGGCTTATGTATCAATAGTTATTTAAGTAAAACTTGATCAAAATCTTGATATAATTAAATTGAATTAAAGGTATTCAAAAGATTTTTAACGGTAAAGGTTGTTAAATCGTGAAATTGAACATTCACTCTAACATACATGGTTTGATTTTCTAGGCTTGAAAAAAATGCACATTTGCAAACTAATCATATTTAATGAATTCTACCTTAATTTGTACACTCTCAAGGATCATAAATTGTGCAAGTGTGATGACCTTAATCAGAAATATTATCAAGTAATTATAAGAATGAAATCTACCTTAAAAGCAGCTGCATATGCTACCTATAGATTAGACATGCCTTCAGAGGGCAACTTATTATGGATGAGTTCTCACAACATAATTGCAAAGCTGTAGGCATCCTCCTTGTGGTTGCAATTCTAATTCTCACCTTGTCTTAGAGTAACAGTGTCGTAAAGCTGCCATCAAACAAGGAAGTAATGAAAAACTACCTAACACAAAGTTGGAAGATCGACAACTGTTCAAAGTTTAAAGTGGTTAAGAAGTACTTCTAGAGCCATCCAATGATATGTTCTCGTTTCAGCAGTCATTATCTCTGTTAAGGACTCTTCTCTAGCTAGACCAAAATCAGCAAGTTTAATAGTCTTATGATCATCTGTCAAGATGAAGTTATCTGCAAAGAACAGAAGAAGAAAGTTATCAGAATTATGCTTGGTCTTTGATATATAAGAATAGATACACCTTAATAGTACTGATAGTACTATTAATAGAGAGGAGAATGGTGCTTACTTACTTATCAGAAGCATAAGATTTACAAGTAGTTCCAAGCTCCCCCCAAGAGAATGACCAGTGAAATGGAAAGTTCCACATGAACCATGAGATTTTAGGTGAGCACAAATTTCTGGAAACATCTGTTGATATGTCCCTTTTGTAGCCTCATATATTCCTCTATGTACATGAACATCTAATCCCTAAGGAAAAACAACATGTATCTCATTATCTCAATTTCAGTAAAGGTGAACATTAAAAAAAAATCAAAGTTATTTGTTAGCTTGCAATATTAATAGTTACCTCAAATTTAACTAATTCAAATTGTAGGTTTGCTTGCTAGAATGCAAACGACTTGGAGCCCTGCATATTAAAACAATAATATTTATTAAAATAAATCCAAAATTGACAAGGAATTACATATAAATGTTCATTGCTAAATGAAAATAACTAGTTATATTGGTAATTATAATAATCATGCTTCTGTCATATTCAAGACTCAAGTGTTCATGAAATACTACAATTAAATGTACTTTATATGGCAAAGTAAAAACATGTCCCCAATTGATATGACCTTCATCATCACATACAAACAATTTACATGGTGAAGAGCTTGTTGAGTTCAAATCATCTGCAAAAACCTTCTTTACTTGCTCATTTGCAGCAACAACTGCTATTATCGAATCGACAGTTGCCTTCAAATTTGGCTCTTCCGTGTTTGTCATCTTCTCGCTGCTAAATCTTTAATTGCTTGCTTTATGTGAACCTTTCCCTTCCATAGCATCAGAAGATTTGAATGGAAATATGCTCTTTGTCTGAGCATGGAGATAAAAAGAAGTTGCATTCTCATTTTGTCCATCTTCTTCTCATCGTTCTGTCTCAACCGTTGCATTATCTGCCAAAATGGCATCGTCGTCAACAACGAGATCTAATTAACGAAGATACAACAACCATGACTTAATTGTAGATCTAAACCATCACGAAGCAAAATAGTAACAAACACAAGACAATCGAGCAAAAATAGAGTTAAATATAATCACAATAAGATAGATCAATATATATATATACATATATGTATATGTATATATATATATATATATATATATTGATCTGTCTTATTGTGATTATATTTAACTCTATTTTTGCTTGATTGTCTTGTGTTTGTTACTATTATATATATATATATATATATATATATATATATATAGACAGAGAGAGAGGACCTTCATATTACACTTGACTAAGTTAAGAGGAGTGATGACCATGTGAGTGAGGCCACAACTGAGGCTTCCACCGATGGTGTAGGCAGGGTAGAAGGAAAAAAGTACAGTTGAGGGAATCATGAGACACACAAACTAACGTCGAGGTTTGACAGTAGCGGGGAGGGGGCGGTGGCAGAGGCAGAGTTGAGCATGTGGTGGAGAGGGAACATTTTGGAGGAAGAGGAGTAGATGAAGAGGGTTTCCTCCAATGAGACAGAGAGAAAGAAAAGGGTTTGAGCAAAGCAACCCCTCTTTTTGTTTGTATCAAGGGAGAGATAGATTGGAGTTCTTAAATTACAAACACATTGATAACATCGGTTTTTAATAAAATCGATGTTAAGCGAAAAAATAACATCGATTTTATTAAAAACTGATGTTAACTTACACTCACAACATCAGTTTTAAAATAACTGATGTTGAGGGAAAATTACAACATCAGTTATAAAAATAACTGATGTTAACGAAAATAAATTATTTACAAAAATGCCACCGTGTTTTTATTAACATCGGTTTCCATTAGAATCGATGTTAACTGGCTGACATTAAATCCATATTTTTTAGTAGTGCTAGTATTTTAAAAGCTTTCTTAAGGGATAAAAAGAGTAATTTTATCTTGTTGTTTAGTAATTAGTAGTAGAAAGATAGAAAAAGAGAATAAGAACTCTAGCTGACTTTTGATATAGTAAAAGACTGTATAGACATTTGTTTTACATCATCTTCTTTCATTTTAAAGAATATGAGGATGAGAATACATATATATATATATATATATTCTTATGTTTACTAGAAGATTATGAAAATATATTCCAAAGTATGTTGTATTCCTAGAAAAGTTGCTCTTCATGTTACAACTATATTATTCTCTTCTCATGAGGGGTGGTATCTCACATGGGAATGGAAGTTATTTAATTTCTACAACAACTATTTGTTCCTACTATATTATGCTATATTTCTTTTTTCACTTTGACTTTTTTCAATTAAATAAATTTTAAATTTTTTAAAATTACCAAATAACAACCAAACATGTCTATAAGAATTACATTCTTAGGTATACTATTCTTAGAAATGTAATTTTCAGGATGTAAAATTATATTGTAAAATAAACATCTCGGTCATCCCCCTATAAAATAAGGGAGGTTAAGGATGTTGGTGTTATAGCAGTGCCTCGGCAAGGGGGTGTTGGAGTTAGAGGTTTAGGTGAGACTACAAATGCTTGCTTGCTAGACTGATGCTAGGTTCGTGTGTAAATATGCTCTAGGTCCTAAGGTTACAAATCACAAGCCATGGAACATAATGGGATGTTTTGAGTGGTGGATGTTGGAAGAAGAAAATTTGGATTTGTGACTTTGCTAGGAGAGGTTGAATATTAAATTGCAACTTGCAAGGAATTTGATAGATGATTACTTACTAAGGTGCTAACTGATCTTTTAACTTTGCGAGCTCCGAATTCACCTATTTTCTTTGTGTTTCTACCATTGAATGTAAGATTACGTAGAAATTTTGATTTTTAAAGTAAAATTTTTAAGAGAATCAGATATTGTCTCACTTAAATTCTATATTGTACTTAGATACATACGTCTCTAATTTTGTTTTGAAATCATTTCATTTCACTTATTTCTCATGCACGCATGCACTTACTAGACGCAAATATATATTTAAATTATGGCTTAAATATGCTTTTGATCCTTTATATATATATATATATATATATCTGACTTTTGCATTTGATCCCTAATAAATTTTTCCTTCGTATCTGCTCCCTCATATTTGAAAAGTTTTGTTATAGATCCTTGCTGTCAATTAAGTGATGAGTGTCTGTTAAATATTTGGTAACGCGATTTGTAGCAGCTCAAAAACTGTCAGTATTTGTTTCAAAATGAAATTAAAAATGAATTTTGTTTCTCTCTCTTTTTCCATCATTCTTTTTTGCCTCTCTCTCTTTCACCCTATTCTCTTTCTTCCTCCGGGGTGGAAATTCAAAAAACCACCCCAAAACTACAACGATTTGTGATCTGTTAGGCCATTGATCTCGATATGTGAAACCTGCTCCAACAACCAATCAAATCTTGATCCTAGCAAGAACTCTGACATAGTGGATGGCAATGGGCAGAGCCACTCGCCGTCGAAGTCATCATAATATAACTCAAAGTTGCTCTCCTCGTCTTCCCCAGGTCCCCAAAGCATGATCACTGGGTTGAACATTGACAGCAATGGAGTCACTCGTTGTTATGGTTCGAAGGAGGCCGCATTTGAGCGAAAGGTAAAGAGAGCATTCTAGTGGCTATCTTCATGTGCCTTCTCAAATCATACCCTCCCCCATTGATGGAGGTTGTTAGACTTTTGGCAAGCGTACCAATTGTCGTTGTAAGTTACAAAATTTATAAAAGTTCGTCTCCACAGGGACTTGTGCTACTCAGTTTATCCAAATAAAACTTAACAATTTAATAGTTATGTACAACGAGTATGGTCGAAGTTTTGATGGTTTTACGGAAATAAAGAAAAATTATGAAAGATTACGGAAGCTAATAAAACGACCTTAACTAAAGAAAAGCGTAGGATTGGATTTCATCATTCATACCTCGGTATCCAATTAATATTACCATGTATAAATCATTTTCTATTATTACTGATGAACACATTAATTAACCTCGAATCGATCCCTCGCAATTGAGTTCTAAGGATATTTACCGAATATCGATCCCTCACATACAAAGTAAATAACCCAGCATTACAATCATAATCGCGTGCTATTTGCAATCTAAACGTTATGCTCTACTCCTAGCAACGTAACGTTAAGAGTAAAATTATTCAGTTCAAATCCTAAGAGTACTTTCCAATTAAACTTAGAATCCATTTTCATGAAACTAGTGATCAAGTAGAATCAAGTATTAAGAGCGGAATAAAATTACCAATAATAAATAGAAAAGGCTTATGCGTAAATAAATATTAAAAGAGATACTTAAAAGTAGAAGATTATATTCAATCCATAAGAGAAACTAACCAAGCATGGAGAGAACCTCCTCAAGAGAAGAATTGATGAAGGGCCCCATCACCGCTTCTTTCCGGCAGAGTCTCCACACTAAATCTCACTTCTCTCACTTTCCTAACTACCTAATACTAATATTTAAGAGCCTAAACTAAAGAAAAAGCTTAGAAGAAGCAAGGAAGAGAAGACTGGAGGTTGAGAGGAATGTTTTTGGCCTTGGGGGTGCTTGGGTATTTATAGGGGCTAGCCTGGTCGAGTTTGGTCGCACAAGCGACCAATTTCTTCATATTTCACTCGCTTGGGCGAGTTAAAGCCCAACTGGGATGTCCACTTGGCCACTTGAAGGCCCATTTGCAGGAGCTGCTCGCTTGGGCGAGCAAATTGCACTATATTCACTCGTTTGGGCGAGTTAAATGTACTTCCAGAAGAGTCTTTTGGGCTTTGATGCATTTTGGGCCTGATTTGCTTGTTGCACCTCCCAGATTTGCTTTTATGAGTCATTTTGCTTGCTTTATGTATACGGAAGCTTCGAAATTCATGAAATCTAGCAAAATATAAAATATGATTGAATTAATCTTCTGAAATATAAGTAACAACTTTTATATAAGCATTAGGTGTTATTTAACTAGGGTTAGGCAAATTTATAATCAAATATTCTTAAATCAAAAGATAAGTGCCTGCATTTGAAACATGAATTTAACTGAATTATGACACTTATCAGAGGCCCATTCCAAGCCAAAGGTCTAGAAGGAGAGCTTGAAGCACTTCCTTTGGTGAGCTTTAAAACACCCATCACAAGAGCTAGAACTCAAGCCCTTCAAGAACACATCAAGGCTAACTTGGACAAGCATGAGGAAGCACACCAATCCAAGGAGAACAAGGGCTGGATTTTGATGTCTCAAGTCCATTTTAATTCAATAAATTCCAGCACTTGTTAGAAGCTTAAGTTGAGACAAATAAAAAGGCTTTTAGTGAAATTGTGTAAAGAGGTGTAGGTGCACTTGTGTGTAATTTGTGTAGCAACTTAGTAAACTTGTTGGCTGCACTTAGAAGCTAAAATTACTACACCAATTTCGAATTTGGGACAGCCAAGGGTCACTTAGGGAAGCTTGCACCATAAGGTTCATTTAGCTTGCATTTAGGCTCCTTTTGTTGTACTTCAAGCTTCATTTGAATTGTCATTTCATGTGCATTTGATGTGAATTTCGTGGTCTATATAAGTTGTCCACAAACTGAATATAACTAACTTTGGTTCATTAATACAGTTCTGAAAATTGTTGTGAGAGTTTCTCTCAAGTTCTTGTGCAAGAACCTCTTGTTTCTTATCAATGGCTTCAAGCTATTGTGGTTATTTTTTTTTGACTTATTGGAGAGCTTCTCCATGGTGTCTTCCATCTTCATCTCTAACCTCTCTTCCATCTTCCATTGCTGCCATTAAAGAAAGCTTCCAGCCATACATTTTCATGAAAGCTTGGACAACTTGTGTGTTCTTGAAAGTTGCTTGAAATTGCAAGGTAGATTTGGGAAATTCATGTCTAATGTAAAATTTGGTTTTAGTTCATGCAAAATCTTTTGTCTGTTTTTTGTCCTTGCAAAATTAAAATATGTGACATTTTGACCCGAAGTTAGGTTTGGACAAATATGAACTTACGTGGCATTTTTTCAATCTAAATTTTAAAATACAATTTCTATGGATTAAAAACCGCCACATATTGTAAAAAGAAATGCAATAATACAATTTGTGGCGGTTAAAAACCAACACAAGTTGAAGAAAAACAAAATACAAGAATCAACCACCGCACCTCAACCAAATAGTCACCACCTCCAACTCCTGAACCCCTAACCCCCAATTCTGAAATTCCCAACCCCGAAATTTGAAATCCCTAACTCCTAAAACTATTATAAACAAATTCAGAAAAAAGTTCAAACTTAATAACAAAGAACACCAAAACCTTCAAAATAAAGATCAAGGAATTAAAAATTGCAAAACAAAATCAAAATCAAACAACCACTGCATTCCTCCATCGTTCGTCACAATGGAGCAACAAAGGTGTCAATGCTTCGCCATTCGCTGAAGTCACAGTTCTAGACAAGGTTCTTGATGTTGTTCTCTCCTCAAAACTAGATCTTGATGTTGGAAGTGCATGCATATCTCAAAAGATCAACAAATATATGTTTTCTACTAGTATCATCAAATGTGGACCCACTAATCTAGGTTCCCTTTGCATGGTCCAGAGTGAAACTGTTGTAGGGAGTAACCCGTCAGACTTGGAAAAGAAATCACCTTCAGCTTGATTGTAGAAGCTGGCGTTGATGGTGCTGCTACCACCAAGAACATGGCCACACGCGTTGGGGATTCCTTCCTCGGAAATGAAAGTTTGGACGAGAGAGTCTCTGGTTTCGGTGTTCAAGAGGTTGGCCAAGAAGCCTTCTTGGTTGATCATGTTGGGGTCATTGTGACGCCTTGACGTTATAGCAAAAGCACCCGAAACGGCTGCAAGATTATAGAGAGAAAGAGAAAACCAGTAGGTTTGGATTTCATCATACATTGTCCAATTTTTATGGGGACAAGCATCATACACATAGGTTCAGATGATTCCAAACCTAATTTGAGTCAAAAAAGTAACATATTATGATTTTAAAGGAATGGAAGATAGAAATTTTTTTTTTATAAAAACTAAAATCAAACTTTGGATATATTACAAACACGAAAAAACATATTTTAGCTTAAAAAATAATAAGTGACCCAAAACATGTTTGCAAGATCAATTTTCGAGACTAAAAGAGAGATCATCTGAGTTTGCATTAATGATGTGTTCTTTTAGGCTTTGATTGATAATATATAGCAAAGTTTTACGACACTTTCTCTCATACTTTTTAAAATTATTTTTGTGATTTGAAATTTATTAGTAACCATTAACTTTGATGGTTTTCACATCTAAATTAAAGGAGAGAGAATCATTAAATGATAAATATTGCTCACCAAAATTGGGATTCGGATCCTCTCTCATTAAAATAAAGACTTAAATATGTTTTAGTCCTTTAAATTTGGGTACTTGTTTTTTTGTTTTTTCAAGCAAGAATTTTTTTTTATTAGTCCCTCAAATTTTTGAAAAGCTACTTTTAGTCCTTCTCTTTCTTTGCGTTAATTGTGTCATAATTTGTGATGATTTGTCACCATCAAAAATTATTTTTAATTTAATTTCATTAAAAATCATTTGTGACAATTTAAAACAAATAGAATATGCAAAATAATTGTGGCAATTCTACATTTATCTTTTATTTTTTTTCTTTAAAACCAATAGAATATGTAAAAAAATGGTCAACAAACCATTTGGGTAAAATATTTTGGCTATTTAAAATCGTGACAAATCATTTTTCAAAAAACTAAAAATAATTTTGACGGTTAAAAATTGTTACAAATTGTAAAATTATGAACACATTGAACAAAGAGAGACTAAAAGTAATTTTTCAAAAACTTGAGGGATTAATAAAAAATTATTTTTTAAGAACTAAAAATATATTTAACTAAAAAAAATTATCTAAATTTAAAGGACTAAAAATATATTTAACTGAAAAATAATTGGAGAAACTCCTATTAACAAAATATGTAACACCCCGTAGGCCTCCGACGTGTTAGCATTAATAATATCAGATTAGCGCATCGTATAAACAATAGCGGAAGCATAGAATCGTTTTCTTGATACATTATGTACGGAATCACATAACAGAACTATAAAACCATGTCCTTGCTGATCCAGTTTATCAACATCAACACAAATAAGACAGGTAACAGGGCTTTAGGCAGAGGATCAATAATACAACATACACAGGTACTCAGGGGAAAAACTCATATACATATTATTAAAGTTCTGTACAACATAGATATCTCAAGTTCGCACCACACACGGTGCTACAAAAG
>PYAF01000962.1:1172603-1197912 GCA_007407185.1 Glycine tomentella | reverse complement strand
TGGAATTCTTATTCCATGGTGTCAATCCAAATCCGTTTCTAATCCTTTTCCATTGATCCATTTCTTACATCACAAAACCTAAAAAGCTGTCTTCAAAACAGAGCATTCATACTCTGTTTTTCTTTCAATTGAAGAATTGATTCCATTGCAAGGAAGATCGGGGCAAACAGGACTTGAATCAGTTCAGGAGTCCATCACTTCCCCAAGCTTTAGCGTCCTTGAATCGCCTTCTTTCCCTCCCAAATCTCAGTTTTACAAAGTTCCCTAGAGAACGGGATCTCTCCGATTGATGGTTCTCTCGAGGAACTGAAGCTGGAATCTAGCTCATGGAGGAGTTCTAATCAACTTTCTAGTTGGGTAGGAAGTGTTTGGATGAGGTATAGAGAAGATATGAAGCTCCTCTGGTCATTAATGGCGGAAAACACAAAGGAAGAAGAAGAGGAACATTTTCTCTCTGCCAAAATGCGAAAATGGCCTTCTATAGGCCCTCAGTCCACATTCCCACGCTAATAGTGCCATCCTGGCGCTATTCGCACCAAACATTCGAGTCTAGACACGTTTCTGGTGCTAACCGCGCCAGATATTCTAGAAAAAGAGCCTCCATGTGCATTCTGGTGCTACTGGCGCCACTTCTGGCGCTAACCGTGCCACTCTGGCGTACCCCCATGCTAACAACGCCAGTTCCCATGCTAACGGTGCCACTCTCTGGCCGTCGCTAAATCTGTCGCAAAATCCATCGCTAATTCCGTCACTAACGCTTTTTGTGACGAAATATAGTAAATTTAATTTTAATTTTTTCCATGGTTATTATATTAAGTGTTTTCTAACGGATTAATTCTTTCTTGCTACATTGTGCTCCAATCATGAGTGTTTGGGTCATTCTTGGAGCTTGAAACCTTTTTAAGATTAAGGAAAGCTGTGCTTATTGATTTTCATTCATTCAACCTGATCTGGTAACTTCATTTTGCATTGCATCATTGGATCATCAGGTTGTTTCTCTCCTTAATCTGGTAGTAATTTTCATTTTATATTTTTCTTTGTAATTTGGCTATTGTAATTGGGTTCCTGCTTGAAACTAGAGAAAGGGTTCTCTAGGTGGAAGAACTGAGTAGTGTTCTCAGGTTCTTGTCTCTTAGAATCTAATAGGGTTTTAGATTTATGTACTTTATCTAGGGTTGATAAAGGGAGAAATTGTAATTGATTGTAAGAATAGAAAATTATAATAGTAGAACTCTAACCTAGTGTTGGTTGGAAGAAAACTGGATGTAGCTTCTAGTGTTGAAGTGAACTAGTATAAATCTGATTGTGTCTTGCTTCTCTATCCTTTAACTCATTATATTCATTGTGTTCTTGATTAAATTGCTTGATCAACTAAGTCAGTTTTGAAGGTTCTGTAAAGAATATGAATATCTCAAACTTAACCAAGAGGGGGGTGAATTGGTTAAACCTTGGTATTTTAAAAATTATTGGTTCACGTAGCTTCTTTAACCTTTTCCAGCACATGCAGCTATCCCTTTGTATGGCAAATTTTCATGCTCTAATTTGATCTTCCTTGTGAAAAGAAATCCAGTTAGGTAATGAATGGCATCGTAGTTGTTACAATTACTTGTTCATAGCATTTAGTTTATATGTACTAGTTAATTTTGACTAATTTATCATGGTAATATAAGATTGTTATCTACTTATAGTTTCTATTGCATGTTTACATGTTCCTTATCTACTGATAAAATACATCTAATCTGGATATCACCGTTGTTGTTCTAGCTGCATCAATGTGGTGGCTATATTTAACAATTCGTGCACATATACTTAGAGCATCAATATTTTGTTTGTGTTGATTCAAACCAAGTTTTGTAATATGATACCACATGCATCATTATACGTTCATTGTAGGTTGCAGTAGAACGACCCCTTTTCCCATTTGCCTCGTCATCACAACGTTGATTGTTGGACATTTCAGACAGATCATCATCACAGGTGTGAATGTGTTTCATATTGTCGCGTACAATTTGTCTTATGACTATTTTTAAAATATTTTGTATGTGAAGTATGCATGTTGCTTTTTCTATACAGTTAATGTTCATTATGAGTGAACCTTAGTTTCCCGTTTGAGATTCATTATAGTGATTCTTCCAGATAGTTTGGATTAATCATTGTATTAATTCTTGAATTGTTCGTTTAGATAGTTTGGGAAGACTCATTTTTTTATAGTATATTAATATGTATATGTTGAGTTTATTTTCTTAAATTTGATGAAATTTTGGTACAACGCATTTGACTTTGTTCTCTAGGTGCATACTTGACTATGGTGGAACTCATGTCACCGCTTTCATGTCGTGTACTTGGAGATCAAAGCGAAATGCTGAAATTTTGTCAAATTTAAGATAAGAAGCTCAATCTATACATACGAAAGATCCAAGTGACGTAAGGTGGTTAGTGGTACTACATGGAAAAACAATTGGTATAAATGTTGACGACGATGATTCAACCGTTGATACTAGTGTCACTCACATCTCGACACAAATACTTAACGTCAACAGATCCGACGAAGTGGACGACGTTCATGCAAATCGTAATGATCATGATGAAGGAGAATTAATTAACATCACTTAAGTTGACTTATCTGTGTTTTTGCTTTTAACAAGATCATGACTACACCACCAACCTCCCCTCCTCGTGGTGACTCAGCACATCCTCCTCCTAAGTCAGCACTGGCTCATCCAGAGTCAGCACATCCTGTTGAGTCAGGACCTTCGCCGTCTACAGCGAAGAAGACTAGGAAAGCAACACGGCTAAGGTCACTGGCTACTAGAGCTGCTGTTGATGACAGACCCATTGTTCATATTGATCCAGCTACTGGGAAGGCTGGTGGTCCTCAGGCAAAGAAATTGAGGGTGTATCTAGGGATCGTGGCTAGAGACAAGGTGGATGTTACGATTCCTAATTGGAAGGAAGTACCTATAGCACAGAAGGAGTTGATTTGGGAGGACATTCAGGTATTACAACTAAAAGGTCTAATGTCATTGGTTTTAGTTATACAATTTCAATGTTGTTGTAACTGTAAAACACACTTCATTGTAATGCAGGCTGAATTTGATATACCTGAAGCGTCCGACCAACGGACCAAGAAGAAAATTCTGCAGACTGTAGCGAGCACTAGAGACAATTCAAATCAGATCTGACAAGGAAATGGGTCCTGACAGATGGCAAGGATGATGATGTTGACGCTGTATGCAAAAAATACGACATTAGTAAGGAATAGTGGACCCAATTCTATCAGAGTTGGCGAGCAGCTTCCTGGGAGGTTAGTTGTTTTACATTGTTTTACAATTTCACAATTATGTAGTCAAACAGGTTAATTATTTTTAACCCTGTCTGTGTAATTATTACAGGATGTTAGAAAGAAGGCCCAGGCTATCCAAAAGCTTAACACTGCCCCTCACATGTTATCTCGCGGGGGTTTCGAGTTGCTAGAGAAGAGATTGATGGAGGAAAAATAAAACAAGCAATTGGAGGGAGCAACTTGTGATAACAGCACAGAGACCATCATTCATCCTCCGTCCCCTGTGCGACGACACGTGAAGTGGAAGCTAGCTCGCACCAAAAAAACCGGCCAAATGACTTCTGAAGCAGCACGTGAGATTGCTGAGAGGATTGTAAGTCAAACAACAAACTGGTACACCTTTAATGAGTTTTAAACTCACAAATTATAAAACTAATGTTCTACTTATTTCCTTGCAAGATTCCCTAGATGAGCAATCCACACAGGGTAGCTTTGTCCCCAGTGGACATCAGGATGTGCTGACTACTGCCATTGGACAACCAGAGCACCCCGACCGTGTTCATGTTGTTGGAGCTGGTGTGACCATCACACAGTACTTCTGATCGGCCCCATCAGCCTCTCGCAAGTCGAAGTCATCAATGGCACCTGAAGACTTGTCTCGACTGAAAGAAAACATTAGGGAAGAGCTGGAGCAGTCGATCATTGATAGATTGACGTAGTTGATCACTGAGAAGGTTATGCAACAACTGATGATGTCCTTCAGCCAGCTGCAGTCCCAAATGCAGCCGTAGATGCCTACTCAGGGACCCACGCCGCCTCCAGAAGTCCAGACATGTCCTTATGGTGCCCATGTCAGCACCAAGGAAAGTTGTGTCGATCCCTCCGGTAATGACCCAGACACCAGTGCATCTAACAGGCGTGGGTTGTATGTCGACGACAATCCTCCCCGCCTGGTTGCTATTGGAAGACTTTATGAGGGGTCGGCAACCGTGCACAGCATCCCTCTGGGCAGTGATCAAGTCAAGGTGGGTGTTGAGGAAGTTCGAGATGCTGATACTCGCGTTCCTGTACCCACTGACGAGGTTTAATTAGTTGGACAGGCCCTTAACATCTTCCTTGCTTAGCTGACACATCTTGTACAACCTATTTTTAATAAGGTATTTCATTTCTGCCTCCTTTCTTGTCATTTAACATTCATTGTCTCATATAAAGTTAAGACAGTCGTTGACTTATGTTTGTTAACTGTGTAGGATAAACAGGGACCTCATGGACCGACGAAACCTATAAATAAGCCGGAACATGTTGAGGATCCCTTGTACCAGATCGCATTGACCATCCCGGATCTTATGTTCAGACCGCTGCAAGTGCCATGGGACCTGGACATGTTCGGGGTGCATAACGACAAGTTCCCATTGTACATCAAGCATAAGGATATTTCTGAGATCATCCATGGTGGTCAATGTCTGAACATCTCCGTTATACAACTGTGGATTCTGCAAGTCACTCTCCAGTACCTAACGTTACATAACGCATTGTTCTATGTTCATGCATAATTGACTTTACTTATAAAACAATAGGCATATGAATGAGTTATGTCTGCAATCGGATCATCCCGATGTGTATGGATTCATCGAGCCACAATCCATACAAAAATCTGGGCAATCTCAATTTGAATTCGAGGACTATCTCAAGAAATGGATGCAGAGTTCACATAAAAATGTCTACCTTGCAGCGTACTTGAATGGGTAAGTAAAAATGTATAAAACAATTTGATTAATGTATGCAGTATAATAAGTTATTTTTCTCCAACGCAGTTCACATTGGCAATTGGTCATATGTCCTAAGGCCAATGTGGTCATGTGGTTCTGTTCGTTGCACAACAAGTCTGATAACTACCTGAAAGAAATTATTAACAGGTATGTTGTAATTTTGTAACACATTCCTGTTATTCTTTGTAACACATGAATATGTTAATTATACAATATGCATGCATTTTTATCTTAAGCAGTGCTTTGAAGGCAGTCCATGACACTAAAGGAAATAAATCAAAGGCTACTAGTAAATGGATTGCGCTTAAAGTAAGTTTTTAAATAAATCATGGTTCATGTATTGAAAATAATATTAATTACTATTCACACTAATTTTCCGTTTAACTTTGACCATGTTATTGAATTTAGTGTAATAAGCAAAAAGGAAGCACTGAGTGTGGCTATTATGTCATCCATTGGATGTGGATGATAGTCCAAGGAGGCTTCAGGGACAACTGGGACATGGTAATTGTCTAATTTAAAATATATATATTTTTTAACTTGTTTTTGTTTTATACTTTTTAATTTATGTTTTATTATGTCATGCAGTATTTCACTGATGAAAGACCACTCGAAGCCCAGACATTAAAGGCTGTTAGGGTTGAATGGGCTAAATTTTATCTTAGAGTTAGAGATCAAATAGTATAGGTTTGGTGGTTAAGGGATTTTTAAACAATTGTATAAACATTAGGTTAGGAAATCATTTTTATGTACATTGACACTATTGAATTTTATTTGTTATTCAAATTATATTTTATTGAAATTTTATTTTATTGAATTGTATTATGAAATTGTATGGGTCTGCATTTTCATTTACAGGTTGAAGAACTGCATTAATTAAAAAAAAAGAAAAAAATTAAAAAAAACAACATCGGTTTTCTTATGGAAACCGATGTTAACTTATCATACAACATCAGTTTTTATTACAACATTGATTTTCAATAAAAATCGATGTTGTATTGTAGGTTAACATCGGTTTTCTTATGAAAACCGATGTGCCTATGTGTATAACAACATCGGTTTCAATACGAAAACTAATGTTGTTACCTACATAGGGACATCAGTTTTATTATAAAAACCGATGTTGTAGTAAAATCTTTTAAATTTTAACATTTTTATATGTTATATATCGACATCAGTTCTCAATAAAAACCGATGTTGTACAATTTCGTTAACATCGGTTTTGAAAACCGATGTTAACTTCCACACTTTCAACCTCGCCCGATTCAACGTCGGTTCAAAACCGATGTCGAATGTCAAAAATAACCAATGTTAAATGCTATAATTTTAGTAGTGATTACTCAGGAAAGTAAGATTCTCACCTCTCTCCATGGGAAAGTTTTCATAGAAAATTGATTAAAAAACATTTTTAGAAAACATCATTTAAGAGAAATGTTATTTAAAAAAAAAATTGATATCAAAAGGGGAAACTAAGTTTCCCAACCTATGATTCCCAAGAAACCAACAAACTTTCTCCTATTAAACGTCCCCTTAAGAAAATGTTGAGTATAAGAAAGAAAAAAAAATTAATCATGTTCAATCTTTTATACTGGATAATCTAATGTTATTATGCATGAAGATAATTAATTTGATGGTTATGTAGTTTTAGTGAAGCTTAATGCAATAAATTCCAACCACTCATCTTTAATTATTTTTAATGTGAAAGGATCCAAGTCCCCAAATATGATAATTTTTAACCAATTTCAGTTAATCATGCTGAGATCTCTTAAATTTATATTAGCTAGAGATTAATTTAAATATGCACCTCAATATATCTTTAACTGCTTTAAATCAGTTTTACTTTACTAAAATTTAAAATAAGATTACTTAACTTTTAAACCGTCAAAAGAATTCAAAACATTCCCAATATTCTATTACTATACATTCCATGTTATTTATATTATCTTTACTTTATATTGCTTTTATTTATGTGGAAATTAGAATTTCAAAGTAATACTTATATTTTTTATTTATATCATTGTAAAAGAAGAAATAATAGTACTAAAATATCAAAATAATAAACGAGAAAGATAAGAAAATATTAAGAAACTACAAATAGTTTCAATATAAAGGAATTGATTAACTACTCTTATAAATTTAAATACTAAAATCTTAAATGAAAAATAAAAAGACACGAATAGAGTAATTATAATTTAATTTAGCTTTTGTAGAAAAACTAGTGTGTTTTTTCTCTCTTGTTACAAAGGATAATTGACAAAACAAAATGAACAACGTCAACCGGCAGAAGAGTTTCCATGCCCACTTGATCCTTGTCCAAAATAATCATCCCAACATCAGTTCTAGCTCTCATCTTTGCCAAATAATTCACACAAATATATAATTGCCTTCACACAATGTGTGAACAAGACAGTACACCCAGTTGCGTTGCATGTATTTCTTAATCGCAATCCACAGCTATCTGTTGTTCCCGTAACGATAGTGAATAGTGTTGGTTTATATATGTAATTGTTTGTTCTGGTCGTCCGATCCTTTTGTTATCTATATTTATATTCCATACCTCAGTCCTTTTTAGTGTCAGTTTCTTTGCGGTCCACAGTCTTAATTAGCTAGTCACAATTTGTTTGTATAGTTAATTTATTTTTTATAAATAATATATGAAAGTACTATAAAAGTTGCGGTTCTAAAAGGATATGATTAATAAAATTAAGATTGTGAAAATAAGAGTATACATTTTTATGGTGAGACAAGGACACTACTATGTGTATACACACAACGACCTGATTCAGAGTGAACATGTGTGGATGTGTTTTCAATAACAATAGGTCAATATATAGCAGCCCATCATTTCTATCATCTTGCTATTTGACACATTATATTAAAAGGAACTTGACAACTTGAGAGTTGAGATCGAGAAAGGAAAATAAATAAACAAACATGAGTTAGAGTCAACACTATAATACAAAAAACATAATCAACGGTTAGACTTAAAACTTAAATAATGCACGTATATATCATTGCAAATTTAAAGTAAACGAGCTCCAACTCGTTCAAAGACTAGTTAAGCACTCATGCAATTCCGTGGAAATATCTCGGTTTTAGGGATCTTTAAAAACATTTTGAGAATATTACGTGTATGTTATGATTAAAGTTTAAAAAGGAAAGTTTGATCGAACATAACTTTTACGAATTTAGTCCAATTAAAAATGAATTTAATGTAGGTTCAATTTCAGTTTGAATTAAAATCACATTCAATTTAATTAGAAAAAATATTTGTCAAATAAATTGGTACGTATAACTTTCAATGAAAGTTAAATCTTAGTTTGGATGTTCAAACATGTCTTATATTGAAATCCTTTTTTTTTTATCAGATTTATATTGACATCTATATTATAGGTTTCGTGTGATTGCACAACCTCATCCCAAGGGATATGATGTAATGTTTTTGAAATAATTAAGTAACTAGTGTAATATATTATAATTAAGATGTCAGAGTAATGTTTTTTCAAATAATCAAAATGTCGGTAGAAAAAAATAAAAGTAAAAAATATGCAATCTCACAAAAACTCAAAAAATACCAGTGTAATTTAATCGAGATTTTGCAGCATCTACGCTTGATGATGATGGCTGTGATTCTGTACACGTGGTTCAACAATGACAAAAACACAATAAGATGGGTGTTTTTCAAATTGACAACGAAAGCACCTCATATGTGACAATAAGCATTGCGTTTGTTGCAACTTACAAATCTGGTCATAAAAATGATGGCATGCGAATGTAGAAGGTCTCAGCAAATGAGGAAAAGATCGTTTAAATTTTGAATTCGACTCCAATAATAGGCATTCCTAGTTTAGAGGGATAATACGTGAGAGAGAGAAGCACCCCTTCCTTGTGCTTTAAAAATATGCTATGGGCCTTTAAATCCATAAACTATAAACAGCAATTACAACAATGTAACTATTATTTTCACTATCACAATTGTTATTTAAATTATTCACGTAGGTAGTTTTTTTTTTTCATAATTATCTTTTCCATATAAATATACTTTTTGTTATATATTATATGCAGTGAAATTATGATTCTATTATATATGTTTTTTTATCACCATACTATATAATTGAATCATGTTTTCATTGTATTGTTCAACAACGGAATAATGATATTGTAATGTATTTTTTTTTTTTGTCCTTAAACAACACAACAAAATCATGTTTATGTTGTGTAAAAGGGGTATAAAAGGGAAATGTAAAAAAAATATACAACAGAAACATGATTTCGTTGTGTTATGGCCCCAGCATATGAGCCCATTACAATATGGTCCATTAAGGGTCCATTAGCTCAGAATCTCAGCAATAACCGGGGAGATCTCAACAACATGCATAACAGTTATCAAAGGAAATTCTAACAAATAGATATATTATCTAATCAAGAGGTTATATCTTATCTAATCAATAGGTGACAGCAATGAACCCAGAGGTAACACCCCTATAAATAATAGGTACACTCACAGGTATATTGATTCTCTCTAAACCCTATTATATGTTGTCACTGTGCACACACCTCACGCCCATTATCGGTATCAAGGAGCACGATGATCTGCTTGACCTAGGGGTATCTCTTCCATAGATACCTTGGAGAGAGTTCTTTGATCTAAGATTAATCTACTAGTTATCCAGCTAGACATCTCTGTCTTCAAGGACAGAACAATTGGTGCCATCTGTGGGCATGATAAATTTCAAATCCCGCGTTCCTGATGGTAAACACGAGAAGTAACAATCAGACTGCACACCCATGCTCTGATGCGGGTGTAAGGGAGGACTTACCTTCAAATCCTGTTTTGGAGGAGATGAATTCACTTCCCCCTCCAGACCAGAACATGGCACCACCCCAACCGATGGACTATGACGTTTTCCATGTGAGCGAAGAGGTTTCAGACACAGCCTCCACTCCTGCTCCAGTGACAGAGCAATCCTACCCAATCAAGTAGATGCTCATCGCCTGGACTAGACTCAAGAGATCTCGACGCCAAGAAAGGGTTAAAAATTCAAGAAGTGATTGCTTAAGGGTAAAACCTGAATTGGTTAAAACCTTCAGCTAATGAAACTTAGGTAATGCCGACTTAAAAATCAGAAACCGAGATACTTAAATCCAGGTTTAGATAAAATGGGGGTATAAAAATAAACCTTCATGTATATGATGCATCAAAGTTGTATTCGGGGCTAAGGAGGTGACCCGTCATGCTGACCCTGATCAAGTTGAAATGTTTAAGGTCTTGATTAAAAACTGAGTTTGAACATGTGATATATTGCCCTTGGTCCAAATTGAATTCTGCTAGTATGAGTTGGAATGTATATTCAAGCAGACTCTGTGTAAGATATTTCTGACTTTGGCCAAGTCATTGAATAGAACTCTAAAAAAGTGTTTGAGTTCATTACCGGTCCTCAAGGATATAAATGTTGTACGGGCCATCCGGGATATAAATGTTGTACAGGTCCTCTGGGATATAAATGTTGTACCAGTCCTCCGGGATATAAATGTTGTATCGATCCTCCAGGATAAAAATGTTGTATCGATCCTCCGGGATATAAATGTTGTACTAGTCATCTGGGATATAAATGTTGTACCGGTCCTCCGACATAAAAATGTTGTATATAAATGTTGTACCGGTCCTCCAGGATAAAAATTTGGTACCGGTCCTCCGGGATATAAATGGTGTACCTTTGCGTGCCTTTTCTCATAACAATCCAGGTTATCAGAAAAATCTGTCGTTAAAACAAATAAACCCCGAAACCCAAATGTTTGACAATCATAAGAAGGAATAAAAATTCACAGCAGAATTCAACCAGGCTTTAATGTCTGGGGGCAAAGGAAGTTCAACATAGTATGCACCCCGACAACCCATACTACCAGATTACCGGGCTGGGGGGCAACTGTTATGGACCCAACATATAGGCCCATTACAATACGGCCCATTAAGGGTCCATTAGCTAAGAATCTCAACAATAATCGGGGAGATCTCAACAACGTGCATAACAGTTATCAAAGGAGATCCCAACATACAGATATTTTATCTAATCAAGAGGTTATATCTTATCTAATCAAGAGGTGGCAGCAATGAACCTAGAGGTAACACCCTTATAAATAAGAGGTACGCTCACACATATATTGATTCTCTCGAAACCCTATTATTTGTTGTCACTGTGCACACACCTCACGCCCATTATCGGTATCAAGGTG
This sequence comes from Glycine tomentella, assembly GCA_007407185.1. Lineage (NCBI taxonomy): Eukaryota > Viridiplantae > Streptophyta > Magnoliopsida > Fabales > Fabaceae > Glycine > Glycine tomentella. The sequence goes on along the minus strand of PYAF01000962.1, from coordinate 1,186,626 downwards.
CACGGTGATCAGCTTGACCTAGGGGTATCTCTTCCATATATACCTTGGAGAAAGTTCTTTGATCCGAAATTAACCTATTAGCTATCCAGCTAGACATTCCTATAATCAAGGACAGAACACGTCTATTTTTTTGCCCTCAAATAGCACAACAAAATCATATTTTCGTTGTGTAAAAGGGAAATGTAAAAAAAAAAAATCTACAACAGAAACATGATTCCATTGTGTAATTCGTAGAAAAATACACAACAAAATTATATTTTCATTTGTAAAAAATACATCCACTTTTAATTAATTTTAATTGCAAGTCACCATTTTTAAAGTAATAAAATTAAGTATAATATAATTTACCATTTTTAATAATAATCGGTATTTTTTTAAATTAAAATTGAATTAATTTGATAGAAGTTATAATTTATAAATATAACTGTTACAGATTCATAGATTGGGCTCAGTATTAAGGCTTATTAAGAATTGGTCAACTCTAAATATAGATTGTAACTGCCTAGCAGAATCGAGAGAAATAAAAGATAATAACTGCATGATAACTGAAGAATATATCTTCCCAACAAACCAAAGATCTCGGCCGAGATTATGGAGATATTTCCCCAACTAACACACCGGTCAGTGATTATAAATAGAGATATTTTCAGAAAACAAGGTACACAGAATCTACTCTCTCTTTTCCATTTACACTATGCACACACCTCATGCCATTGGTGTCATTTATACAAGCATATTGATCTTCTTCCCTGAGGTATTCAATCTTCATAAATACCTTCACAGAGAGAGAATTTGATCCAACATAAATTTTCCAGCAAACCTTGCTGGACATCTCTGTTCATAAAAAATAGAACATTGGCGTCGTCTGTGGGGACGTTAAATTTCAAATCCCATGTTCCCAATGGTAAACACAAGAAGTAACAATTATCCCGCACACCCACGCTCTGCGGAAAAAGGAAAGGAGAAAGAGAACATCTAAATTTGCATGTTGAGAAGGGTTGAAACTGTCATCCTTCAATCTTCTAGATCTCCTTGTTTAACCATTAGATTTTGCTGAAACTTATACAACAAGTTTGTGACTCATCAGGGACAATGATACCCGAGAAGGGAGAGAGTGGAAGTTAACTCGACCAACCATTGAATCCGACAATTTCCTTTACCCGGCCAATGTAGCTTGTTCGTGGAAAATTGTTTGGAAGATGCTAGAAGATAACGATATGAATAGGGGTGATTGTCATTGATTGGAAATAAAGCGTTCATATGTCGCTTTTCCACCATAATATAGCCTGGCAAAATCAAGAAAGAGAGGCAAAGAAAAAGAAATTGTCATTGAGAAGAGCAAAGGAATCCAGAAGAAAGCAAATGTTGATCTCGATAGTGGTAGGAACCCGGTTAAATATTTGTAGGAATCCAGAAGAGTTCTCCCTGGCCAGGATTAAAAGAGAGCAATTTTATGCTCCATTCCAAGGGCAGTACTAAACTATTCGTTGTTATTACCATTATTATCCATGTCATTGTTATTGTTTGGATTTGCAGTTTCAGAACAAAACGCCAATTGACATGGAGAGGACATGATACATGCGAAACTTCTTCATATATTCAACAAGTTGGTCCAATCAAATTTGAAGTACAAGCTGGCAAACTTTTTCTAGCCTCCTGCAGCGTTGTTTGCACAGCAACTATGTTTGGACAAAATATGAAACCACGTAATACACGAATGTCAAATAATGATGGGAAAATGAAGGGAAGGCTCTCGTTACCTTTCAAAACAAAATGAAGATTGTTTGAGTCACAATTTAACACAAGGAAAAGAAAGTGTTAAGAAAATTAAGAAGGAGGCAAATTTGTTTGGTGGCTACAAATGAAAGACAAATAAATCCTGCTGATTCGGGTTAGCTAAATTGGATGATGGGCTCCGTTCAAGTGAATCATGATGATGAGATAAGTGAATTATATCTCAAGTTATCTTGTATATGTAATCCATGTATATGCATGTGGAAGTTATAAAGCTTGATATTAATTTGTTGCATTATGGCATATGATTATTGAGCGTTCTAATGTCCCTGCAGAATAATATTATTAAACTTGCACTGATGAAGAAAGTAAAGTGAAAAAAGCAATCGGTGATTCCAGTAGTTACAGAAGTGATGCATATTCCTTGGTGGGACAATTGTGTTTGGCATATTAAGTTCAATGTTTCAGACTTCAATTAAAGATGACGTGCAATACAAGGCTTAGGTCCAAAAAGCCAAATTAAAAGAATAACAGAGGCAAGCCGAGCTTGATAAAAGAAGCGAACGCTATTTCCTAAAATATCAAATCAAAATGTCAAAATTCTTCTATTTTTGGTAAATTATGAAGAAAGCCAGCTCAAATTAAAAGACCACGACAAATGAAACCAGATTCAAATAAGAAAGGCACCGCAAAAGCAATGGGGCCCAAATTAAAAAGTCCTTCAAAGAGGTAAAATTGGTTTGCGTAACCATAAAACTTCGAAAAAAGTCAAAATGGTGTGCCGGCCCTCTGGGATATAAATGGTGTGCCGGCCCTCCGAGATATAAATGGTGTGCCGACCCTCCGGGATATAAATGTTGTACTGGCCCTCCGGGATAAAAATGTTGTACCGGTCCTCCGGGATATAAATGTTGTATCGGTCCTCTGGGATAAAAATTTGGTATCGGTCCTCCGGGATATGAATGTTGTATCAGCGTGTGCCTTTTCTCATAATAACCCGGATTAGAAGAAAAATCTGTCGTTAAAATAGATAAACCCCAAAACCCGAATGTTTGACAATCACAAGAAGGAACAAAAATTCACTGTCAAAATTCAACCAGGCTTTAATGTCTGGGGACAAAGGAAGTTCAACATAGTATACACCCCGACAACCTAGACTACCAGATTATCGGACTGGGGGGCACTTATTACGGACCCAGCATATGGGTCCATTATAATACGACCCATTAAGGATCCATTAGCTCAGAATCTCAACAATAACTGTAACACCCCGTGTATTAACATTATTATTTATATCAGATTAGCACTTAATCACTTAATTAAAAACTTTACGGAAGCATAATCGAAAACCATATTTCTTGATTACATTATGTATGGAATATAAACATCTCATCTCAAAACAACACAAGCCCCTGCTGATCCAGATCACATAAACATAACCGTAGGCAGATGTACACAAATATCTAGGAGGAAGCATCATTACATAACATAAGCTGGTTATGTACATCATCTGACACTCGAAGTGTCTATACAAAAGAATAAGCATCCGAGTGCTTTCTGATCTCAGAGATCCTTCCTCACACGAGGGCATATACAATATATACATATCAAAAGACTACATGTGTGCACCACACATCTTCCCTCTACAAGGGTACAAAACATCAACAAAATATCACAGAGCCTCCCAGCTCTCCCTGTTGCCACACGGCCAAGCAGATCCTGTCTCTACTGGGGCCTCCCGTCCTGAGACCGCTCCTCTCTGCCAGAAGAGTCACCTGAAACAACATAAGCCCCACACAGGGTGAGATAAACATCTCAGTAAGCTCAGGGTCCTTGGACGCATCTCCTCCACCCTGGCTCACTTTCCATGACACAAGTCATCAGGCATCACAAACATACTGGCCTCCCGGTCCGGCCTCCCGGCCCTCATAATAATACAAGCAAGTCATCTAGCTCTAATGTAAGGTGGATCCAATCAACACCAAACCTCAGTGTGAAACCGAAATTCACACCTGTGCCATCCCATCGGGAGCTACCCCTTACGCATAGACGCACGTATATGGTACCTCCGAGAATAGGCAATCAACCGCAACGGGACACACCTATCTCTTAGTCTTAAGGGATCATCATCACCTTGGGATCTCATCAACCATGAGCAAACCAAACTAGGAGGTGCGCTCTTCTCCTAGGGAGGTCCATATCTATCTGACTGGCCAGAAGATCTATCAACAGGTATCATACACGTACAAGCATAGATACAATCATACATATCATTATGAGTAATGCAACAACCATCAATGCATGCATGATGAATGCGACCATCACTCCCTCAGAGTATGGTAGAACACAACAAGTGGGAAACATCCCCAAGGGACCAAGAACTTACCTGGCAAAGCCGAGCTCTGCAGTTCTTTCCCTGCTCTGTGGCACCCGCCACCGACACCCGCGGTGTCACACCCTATACAAGGCACATAAGCACATATCAAACACCAAGCAATTATACAAGCTCAAGCTTATATCACGGTTTTCAACCGTCTCAATGAAAGGAACCTCAGTCCTTCCCAAAACCACTAAGTCATCTAACTTAAGGTTTATCAGAGTCCAACCAATTATATACCACATATAGACCCTCAGTGGTCTAGCTTGGCCTAGCCAAAGCACTAGTGTCTTCACAAGACATCAGTAAAAGCCGACACAAAGAGCTCAAAGCTCACCACAGCCCAATTCCTCAGAATTCACATAGGGCTTGAACGGTCCATATCACACACACAAGGCACCGTTCACATGGCCTCTCAGGCACAACAAAACCACCCACCAAGGCTCTTGCATGTCACAACATATCCAAGCAACTCAGCATACAACCATACATGCATTAAATAGAGCCAAGAATCAAAGTTCACCAAACTAACATTTGAGAGATAATCCTTCATCCTCACAACATTCTAAACACATGTTTCTAAAGAACCCAAGGCTAATACTAGCTCTATCACAAGTGGGTCACTATTCACCCAAAACCCCAACTCACAAATCAAACGGTGAATCTCGAGTTTCTTACCTCAATGACGACAAGGAAGGCCCAAGGACGACTCCCCCTAGCTTGGGTACCCACGAATCGCCGTCGTTCCTCGCCGAACTCGAGTTCTATGAACTTCCCTTGAGAAAGGGATTCTTTGATTTGGGGGTTTTCAAGGAGAATTGATGAAGGATTCAAGATCACCAAGTGTTTCTAGCAAGGTTGGTGTATCAAGGAAGTGATTTGGTGAACTAAGGTGAAGAAATAAAGCTTGGAGCTTCAACAATGGAGGGTAGGGCGCTGGAGGAAGAAGAAAGGAAGAGGTTTGGGTCAAATTTCGTAAAATGACCCTTTTATACTGGGTCTGCCCGAGCTGCCGCGGTGATCGCGCCACTCTGGCGCTGATTGCGCCAGCTTCCAGAACCCATGGCGCCAACCGCGCCAACCTCCATAACCAGTGGCACCACCATGACGCCACTCGCGCCAACCTCCAGGAACTCTGGCGCCAACTGCGCCATCCTCGCGCCAACAGCGCCAACCATCAGGGATGGACAGGTCCTCTGGGTTGTCTGGCGCCACTCGCGCCGACCTGGCGCCCCTGGCGTCAACCCCCAGAACCTATGGCGCCACTCGCACCATCTTCCAGCGAGCATGGCGCTGATCGCGCCACACTGGCGCTGATCGCGCCACATCTCTGCAACTGTTTTCTGTAAAAAAATTCTACAGAAAACCCTGGCTATCCGCGCAGAAACTTGTGCCATACGCGCCAGGACTCAGGGTCATCATAATAACCGGGGAGATCTCGACAACGTGCATAACAGTTATCAAAGGAGATCCCAACAAACATATATCTTATCTAATCAAGAGGTTATATCTTATCTAATCAATAGGTGACAACAATGAACCTAGAGGTATCACTCTTATAAATAAGAGGTACGCTCACAGGTATATTGATTCTCTCTAAACCCTATTATTTGCTGTCACTGTGCACACACCTCACGCCCATTATCGGTATCAAGGTGCACGGTGATATGCTTGACCTAGGGATATCTCTTCCGTAGCTACGTTGGAGAGAGTTCTTTGATCCGAAATTAACCTATTAGATAGCCAGCTAGACATTCCTATAGTCAAGGACAAAACACATTGTATATTTTTTTGCCCTCAAATAGCACAACAGAATCATATTTTCGTTATGTAAAAGGGAAATGTAAAATAAAAATGTACAACAGAAACATGATTCCATTGTGTAATTCGTAAAAAAATACACAACAAAATTATATTTCATTTGTAAAAAATACATCCACTTTTAATTAATTTTAATTGCAAGTTACCTTTTTTTTAAAGTAATAAAATTAATTACAATATAATTTACCATTTTTAATAATAATCGGTATTTTTTAAAATTAAAATTGAATTAATTTGATAGAAGTTATAATTTGTAAATATAACCAAATTAATTATTGTATGAATTACCTTGGTTAATAATAATCAAATGAATTTATGATATTAATTTGTATCATAATTAATTTGATTACAATTAAAAATAATGGGAAAGAAATAACTGTTAGAAAGGAAGGAAAATGGTGGAGATGTCATGAAGTGAAAGAAGGAGAAAGAAGAGTTAAGAGACAAGGAAAACTCAAAAGTGTAAAATTATCATTTGCTAGGACTTGATAATATCAATGGCAATTGAGGTAGTAACAATAATAATCAATATCAATGCCCTTAAACCAACTTACTGGACTAAGGGTCCAGTAGCAACACCACAGCATCTCGAGAAGAAAATAGTCAAGTCAAAATAATTAGCTTAAACTTCAAAAAGTTTAATCAAGCTAAACTCAAGATTTAAATTTGGCTAACGTAAATTAAATTTAAGTCTAAACTTTACATTTTTAACTTCACTTATTTACATCGTAATATAAGACAGTGAGAGAACATATAAAATAAAAATTCTCACTCGTAATAATGAAAACTCAAATTTAACATATTAAACCGACTGTAAATCGTAAGATTACATATTTTTACATAAAAAAATCATTTTTTTAAAATCAGGTGGGATTAATCCCCCTTACTCCTTTAATTCATCGCTATTTATAGGTATGATTTTATTCATTAATTTTTTTGGGTGACATTATTAATTAAATTAATTGAATTAACTTTTGTTCAGCATCATCTAACTTGGTCTCAATCGGGAAGTTACAAGATTGATTATGTGATAAAAAAAAAAGAAAGGAGAAAGGAAAAGTTAATGAGTTTGGTGTCTCCCATTAATTAAAAATAAATAAAAATTAACAATTAATAACCAACATATATTAATAAAAATAAAAAAAACTTGATCTCAACCGATCAAAGGTATTGATTTTAGTTTTTAACTTTATCAACCTCAAACTAAATTAAATATTTAATTTTAAGATTATTTTAATATCAATTGATTTTATTTCAATTTAATATAAAATGACATTCTCTAAAATTTTTAATTTTAATATCATTTATATTAAGAAATTTATATTTTTAATAAAATTTAGAAGAGATAAAAATTAAAAGAGGCATAAAAATAACATGAATAAAATCTTACTATTTAGTACTGAAAATAAGGAAAGATCAATAATCAAATTCAAATTTGAATAAATTTAAATATATATATATATATATTTAAAAATATCAAAATTAAAAGAATAAAAAAATTAACCGAGTTAGATAAAATATTATAATAAAAAGTAAAAAAAAAAATCGTTATATACTACTTGAATAATCTATAGCGAGGTTAAATAATTTGCATACACTATTTGAAAATTTAAATTAAACGAGGTCTAATTCATTACAAGATTGGTAAGTTAAAACAGGTACACACTTCCAAGAGAACATTAAAAACATTTTGCAGTCATCTGCGCTAGACGATAGATATAACTCTGGTCAAGTCTGATTATATACATAGTTTTATTTCCAACTCGATAATGATGATGGCATGAAAATGTAGAAGGGTCTCAGTAAGTGAGGAAAATGGATCAGTTAACTACACTTTTTCTACTGATCCAATTAATTAAAAATATAATTTCCTGAAACAATTTTTTTACTGAGCACGTAACAGTTTATCTAAGCCTTTCTACGCCCAAGGAATCTAGCAGGACTAAAGCGCTTAAGATCAACAATGCTGGAATGTCCATCAATAACAAGCTCAGCAACAGCAGCACCAGTGGCAGGACCATTGAGAATACCCCAACAGTTATGCCCTGTGGCCACATAACACCCCTTCACCCCTGGAACCTCTCCTATTACAGGTACCCCATCATCAGTGCAGGGCAAGAAACACGCTTGCTCTGCCTTCACACGTGCCACTTCTTCCCCAAGATAGCTCGACACATTCTTCGCCACCCTCCTCAGCAACTCTTTCCATTCAGGGTTGCTCCTTATCTCCTCAGGATCATCCAGCACCTCTTCCACCTCCCCCACCCCACACAAATACACTTCCCCTGACAATTCAAACATTCAAACAACACTCTCAGCCTTTGCAATTCAAATATTAGCATCATTTGTCTCTTTTATTATTTATTCCTCCTTCCTTCTCGACTTATATATAAATAAAATTAATTACTTTTACATTATTAAAATCATTTAATTTTATTAATTTCAACTAAAAGATACGGTTATTTCCAAAATAGAGTCCATGGAAAAAATGTGGTAATTAAATAAAAGATATTTTAAAAATGATATCATCAAATATAGATAGAATTAGTTTGATTTACTTATATTTAAATTTAAGATAAAAAAAATCATTTTTTTTTTTTTGTTATATACGAGTTTCAGAGCCCGAGTATTTCTGATTGAGATACCTGTGGGACGAGGATACACTTCTAGGTCAACAAGAGGTGTTTCTCGTCCGGAAGGATAATAAGTGAGAGAAAGCGCGTGTGGAGTTATGGAACTGTATTCTCTGGGCTCTAACAAAATGCTATGGGCCTTAAGCCCATAAATTCTAAACAGCGATGATAACAGAACTAACCTACTGGACCACGGGCCCAATGCCAACACAACAGCATCCGCTTCCAAACCTCGTCCTCCTTCAAGCACCACCGATCCAACTCGTCCTTCTTCCACTTCCAACCGTTCCAGTTTTGCAATCTCCACCTTCACCCCATGCTTCTCCACCGCTCTATCAATCAGCGTGCGAGTGAAGAGCCTAGGGTGCACCTGCGCCGTCGTTTCTGGTGTTCCAATCGTTTTACAACTACGAGCTGGTCCGTTAACCCAAGACGGTAACGTTGATGTGGCAGAAGAGGAGCCTTCGGATTCGGTAACGGTGAGGCTGAGAGTGGTGAGGGCTCTGTAACCGTACGATCGCGGACCGTCCAGTTCTTCGGAGAGCGAACGGTGGAGATTGAAGCTCGCGCGAGCTAACTCTTCCAGCGGTCCTCCGTCGCACCAATCGAGGGCGAGGAATCCACCGGCTTTTCCGGACGCGGCGCATGCCACGTCGGACTTCTCGATGAGCGTGACGGCGGCGCCCTTCTCCGCCAGAAAGTAGGCGGTGGAGACTCCGATGACTCCGCCGCCGCAGACAACTACTCGCTTGGGTTCACCCATGGGACTCCACTTCGCACTGCCTATGGGAACTCAGTGAAATTGAACCGTCGAGAACCGCGGAGTCCCCACTCTCCACCAGGCCACCACTAGATTCATTCGCCTTATTTTTTTATCAGACACGTGTCTCCTTTGTTCTGCAAGTTTTCTGACCGGCACTATCTGCAACAAGTTATCATTATTATTTAGAGTTAAGGCTATTTTTCATGTAGTTAAAGTATATATTTTATTTTATATTAATATTAAGATTGATAGAGTTTTAAATTTATTTTTATGTTATGCATTATATTGTTATCTTTTTATATAATAAGATTGATAGAAATATTCTTATCTTAATTTTACTTTTATCTATTTAATTTGTATTGTGATGCACGGAGTTTATATAATCTTTTTTAAGTATAAATTTGTGTTATTTATATTTGAATGATTTTAAATATATAAAATATCCTATAAATTATAATTGAAAATTAATATTAATATATACTTGAATTTGATGTTAATTATAGATTATACAATAAATATATAATGTGTTTTTTCTTTTCAGTAACTAAGGCATGTTTTATATAAATAAAATAAAATAAATTAAATTATGCTAATAATCGTTGTAGTTTTATGAGATTACATTTGATATTTTCTCTTTTTTATCTTTATATTATATTATTTTAATGGTTTGAAAATATATTTTTTATGAGAATCAAAGGCAAGTATCAAGGTAGAAATGTCAAATTGGGTTGGTTTAACCCATTGGATCTAACTCATCTCTTAAATGGGTTAGTCTAATCTAACTCAAAGTCGATTTCAGAAGAATAGTGATTCAGCTCGGTCCTTTATGAATTAAACGGGTTAATCCATTAATCCACCTAAAATAAAATAAAAATTGTGTTTTTTCAAAAAAAGAAAGTTCAACACAAATCAATTTTTTTAGAAAATAAATTTTTGAAAAAACTTAGTTAAATTAAATCTTTCACTATTCACACTCCACAAGAAGACATATTATCACAAGTTAGAAATCTAGAATTATAATAACAAAAATTTTAAAAATAATTTTGAACTAAACACTAAATAAAATAATGTTGAACAATATTATAAAATACTAAATGTGTATTTTAGGTGAGTTTTACTTTATTTTTAATTAAATGAATAAAACACTTTAAAATCTTTAAAAAAATATTACAAAATACTAATAGATTATTTTTTAGTTAGGCCTCATCATAAGTGGGTCAGATCAAGTTTTACAACCAATTACATTTTTTCTCCTTTTTTGCCTCGGTCCATGGGTTTGGAAGCATTTTTATAACTCTGTTGGAGGGTTTATAATAATTCACATACTCTGTTAAACCAATAAAACTACATTATATTAAACCTCCTTAATTATTTTTAAAAATATTATGTTGTATATCTCTAATTTTAAGAAACATTACGTGTAATTTTAAGAAACCCCAAAGAGTATCCATGTAATTATAAAAAAAAAAAAAAACAAATGAAAGTAGAAGAATATCATCCACAATTGCATATAACTAGTTTTCCATCGATTTAAAATTTTCATTTTTTTCATCTGTGAAATAATTATTTTTTAAAAATGAAAAATAATAATAATTAATTAAAATGAAAAATTGTAAAGTAATTTCATTCAATAAGTGATGGTTAGCTAAGATATTTCTTTAAAATTGTAGTTCAATTATTGTTATCATCTCTATTATTTAGAATGAAGGTTGATTTCTATATGGTTCGTATTTTTATTTTACATTGAGGGAACTATTGGCAGGAGAAAAATTTTTGGTTTCTCAGATTTATAGGTTAAGAAACTTAGTTTTTCATGTTTAATATACATTTAAAAAAATAACATTTCTAGAAAATGATATTTTTGGAAATTTTTTTAATCAATTTCTTACAAAAACTTTTTCAGGGAGGGAGACAAAAATCTTACTTTCCCAAGTTTAATTTTTCTTTTACTACAATAAAAACTTTATATTATTCTTTATTAAATTATATAATATAATTTAGTAAATAATTAAAATAATCGGTAAAAATATGCGTAACTCTTTGATTCCAATAAAACTTATCTAAAGATTCTCTCAATGGTCAACCAAACAAATTTTTATCATTCCCAAAAAACATGATTTCCAGTAATCATGAGTCCCGGACATGAAAAACTTATCCCCTACCAGATGTCCCCTTAGATAAAAAAAAAAAAAAGAGTTTCAAAGTTATTATATATTATATTTTATAATATTTACAAAAAAAAATATTTTTATAAAGATTACTATTTTTATGTTTTAAGGCTATTATCATGTATTATATAAATATTTTTATTATAATTGTACCTTGATCTATTTAATTTGAAATGTGTTTGGTCTACATTTTTTTTCTCACTGTATTGTCTAGGGTCCACAAAATTGATGTGACAAGTGAAGCAACACTTCAATGTACACGTCAGCCTTGGCACAAGAGCACCAACACACTGTCCTTAACAGTCGGGCTACTGGGTGGACAAATTATCTCTAAATACCTCAATATTTGAATATCAATGATAATGTTACAACTCTTTTGTCAAGTTGCAGATACTTAATTATCTATAAGAGATAAATTATCTCTAAGCCACGATTTATCTACTAGCTATTATCTACAAGCTAGGAATTATCTACAGAAGTTGTTACACCATTGTAACAGCTCCTATAATCAAGGACCCGAAGCTCCTATATCATGCTATAAATACTAGGTTTTATCTCACCCTTTTAATTCATTCTCAACTCACTCACGTACTTATTTGATCGTCAGAGTTCTTTGTTTTGCAGTCCCCCCTTTGTTCTCCCAGTGAAGGGTACATGTAGTCTGATGTGTGAGATCATGGAGCCCATCTTGGCTACGTCGACCTTGATGTCGGTCAGCTCCAGATTTAAGTAAGTACATTTCGCGCCCACAATGGGACCGCGATAAGACTTTCCTCATGACCTCTTTTCACCAATGGTTAGCACGCGGTCTGGCCTCAGACGCGAGACACTTTTAGAGAGTTCCAATCATCCCCCAACAACCATGGCAGACAATGACACTCTCCAACAACTCCAAACATGCATTGTAAAGATGGAGCAATGCCATGAAGAGGAACTTAGAAAGCTAAAGGCTGACCACGACCACTTGAAGGCTTGTGTGAGATGCCCCCAAGGCGACGAGCACTCCCCCCCCCCCACACGATTCATGAACATACTCAAGGGGAATCACACCCCCGACAAACTATCAACACCCAAGACGATCTCGACCTCTCACATATACATCGCCATGAAGGGCAGAAGACTCGTCGACATCCTTTTGTCGATCGAATTATGGAGGCCAAATTGCCATTAAGTTGGAAATCGCTCAATCTAGAGCGTTATGATGGAACTACCGATCCGGAGGAGCACCTTGATGCATTCCTCACCTAGGCTAATCTTTACACCAACGACAACACAATCTTGTGTCGAGTTTTCTCAACATCCCTCAAAGGAGCAACATTGACATGGTATAGATGACTCCGTCCATGGTCCATCGATAGCTTCGATACCCTTGTCGAACGATTCTGCTCTCAGTATGCAACCATCTGGTCACACCGCCTTACTTCTGCTGCTCTAGCCAATTTGCGACAGGCAGATGACAAATCATTTCGAAAGTTCATTGACAAGTTCGGTCGAATTGTTATCCAAATCAGAAACCTAAATCCCAAAGTGGCATTATACTCCATGTTGCTCACCTTGTGACCTAGCAAGTTCGATGATAGTCAGAAGCCTCCTAGCAGTAAGGACGAGCTACATGAACGAGCCAAAGGGTACATTCAAATGAAAGAGATGTCAAGGTTTAGAAACGAGGTCCAACAAGGTGGACAAAAGCATGACAAAAGAAAGGGAGACACCAGGACCGACTCACGCAAATCAGACAAAGGAACAAGCCGGACAGACACCAGCCTCTCCCAAGGGAACCCAGGTATGAGCGTTACACACCCCTAACCGCAAATCGAGGCACTATTTTGAAGAGTCCTTCAACACGGAGATACCCATATGGCTACCTCCAGCACTTCCTTCCAGACCAGGGATAGACAAAACCAAAACAATGTAGATACCATCACAATTATGGTCACAATATAGAAGACTGTTGGGCTCTAAAAGATAAAATTGAAGAACTCATATAGGCGGGATACCTAGCCCAATTTGTGAAGAGGCCTGACAACAATCCAATAGATGTAATGAAGTCTGTAAGCAAGCTTTCTTGGCCTTCAAGAAGACTATTGCCATGACTTCAGTTCTGAGTCGACCCAAGCCATGAGTACCTCTACTTCTATATCTCTTAGTAACCGACGAGGCTGTCAGCTTAGTCCTCATACAGGAGGACGGAAAACACCAGCTTCCCATATATTTTACCAGCTTTATCCTTCATGATGCTAAGAAGCGATATCAAATGATAGAAAAGGTAGCACCAACGCCTCAGGCCGTACTTCCAAAGTCACCAAGTGGTAGCCAAGAAAAACTAACTGATGAGTCACTATTTGTCACTATTTACTCATCTTTCTGTATTCATTTTAATCCCTAACTTGTGCTTAATTGTTTATATTTTGCACTGTTTCTCATTTAGGATTTAATTGGACCGATAATTCAGATTTTAATTAATTTGGATTTTCTAAGTTTAATTATTCCTATTTTTTTATTTTCAGGGCAGTTTAATAATAATTGA
>PYAF01000962.1:1110044-1139512 GCA_007407185.1 Glycine tomentella | reverse complement strand
GATGACCCACATTACATAATGTGTATTTTTCTTATCATTTATAAATTCATTCGAATATTGGGGAATTTTCAGTTGAACTCTTATTTCTAAACTCGTTTTTATTAACAAAGACTCTTTTAGAACTTTTCGTTTTTCTAAATTTCCGAAAAAAAATTCCGCTGCAAATAAAATAAATACGTAATAGATGAGGTGGTTACACTCGGCATTGGGTATGAGTCCTTGGGGGCAAACTTTATTTAAATCAGTGTAATCAACGCAGACTCGCCATTTCCCATTGGACTTCTTCACCATTACCACTTTGGAGAGCCACGTGGTGTATTGTATTTCTTTTATGAACCTAGCTTCCAGGAGCTCCTTGATGTGCTTCTCCAGAGCTTGTCTTCTTTCTGGGCCAAGGTTCCTATTCTTCTGCGCCACTGGTTTGGAACCGGGGTACATAGCTAGTTTGTGGCAGCAGAAAGTAAGCTTTATTCCGGGGATCTTAGAAGCCTTCCTCGCAAATACATCTTGGTTTTCTCAGAGTCATTTGATCAATCTGCTTTTGGATTCTGGATCATTCTGCTTGCCTATCTTTGTGATCTGTTCTGGGCAACTTCCGAGCTGAACATCTTCAAGCTCATCTACTAGTTCCGGTCTCCATTCTTCAACGTCTCGCATATCTAGCTCCACCAAGTTCACCAGATTCTGGGATGAACATTTCTCAGGCTTTTCAATCCGGTCTCCTTGCCTTATCCGAGGTGGGAAAGAGGGGCCACCTTTGCTTTCTCTTACTGCATTATAATAACACTGCCTGGATTCCTTTTGATCTCCATATATGGTGATGACTCGGTCGTTGCTTCCCACCATCTTCATCTTCTGATGTTTAGTGGGCATCAATATATCCCACTTATGAAGAGTCGGCCTGCCCATGATGATATTGTGTGGTGAACAAAACTCCGCCGACGGTGAATGTGACTCTTTCTGACTTGAAACCCTCCTTAGTTCCTAGTGTGAGCCAGAGGTCTATGGAACCCTTAAGGCCGATACACCCACCATTAAAACCTATCAACATGGTCTTGCACGGTTTCAAGTCTTCTGCATCCAAATTCATTCTCTTGAACACACTCCAAGAGATGATATTGGCTGAGCTGCCGTTGTCGACAAATATCCTTTTAACCCGGCAGTTGGCTACCGTCCCCGTTATCACCAGGCCGTCCTCATGACCGGGAACCACCCTCCTCATGTCTTCTTCAGTAAAATAAATCAGTGAGGGTGTGATTTTCTTACTACTTTCCTTGAACCTCGGTTGATCTCTCACCGACATAACTTCTTTGAGGTATTTTCTTCATTGATTAGCAGTGTCACCTCCTCCTCCCATAGCTCCTGAAATCACGTTGCATTCAAATTCAAGTTCCAGGAAATCATCGTCCTTCTTGTTCTTCTTTTCATTCCGGTTTCACGCTGAGGGCCTTGTCGTTTACCTTGTTGCCCCTGGGTCTTGATAATGTACTGTCTTAATTTACCATCGTGGATAAACTTCTCTATTGCATCACGAAGATCCCAACATTGGTCGGTCGTGTGACCCGGTCCGTTGTGGAATTCGCAAAACCCGAAGTAATGTAGCCCCTCCTTCTTGAAAATTGGACGAGGTTGATCTACCTTCTTCATGTCCGTTAGGGCGACTTCCCTCCATATCTGAGCCGGGATGTGTTCAACAGAGCGTATTTGTCGTACTTCGTTTCATACTTTCTTGGTTCGAAGCCGGATTCAGGAATATGTCTCGGATGTCGGCCGGTATGAATATTGACAAGATGTCGGCTGGCCTGTACGTTTCCCGGATGTTGTTTCCTTGATGGGGAAGGTTTTCTTCTAATCTCCTTGGGAGCTGAATTGGCGATCTCCATCTGCTCCAGCTCTAAATACTTTTTTGACCTCATTCTAAATTTCATGAGGGATTTTACAGGGTCTTTATAGATCGACTTGGCTAAACGAGATGATCCATTGAGCCTAGTACATATGAGATGTACGTGTACCTTCTCTTCCAAACCTTGGACTTGTAAAGTGGCTTCCTTGAAGCGATCCAGGTAGTTTTGCAGTGTTTCTTTGGGTTGTTGGCGTATCTTTCCCAGAGCGAACTTGGACTTAGGTTGTTTCTTGCTGGTCGCAAAATTCAGCAAAAACCTTTGTCCAAAATCTTCGAAATTTCGTATAGACCGCGGTGGCAGAGTGTGAAACCATGTCTGCGCGGCTCCGGTTAAAGTGGTAACGAAAATTGTTGAGATAATCGGTTCGTCAATCCTACGAATGCACATCTGCATGTCGAATTCATCAATGTGTACCTGGGGATCTTGGCTCCCATCATACTTTGATAGAAATGATCCATCAAAGTCTTCTATAAACTGAGCATCTACTATTTCATCCACGAATGGACTGTTGTTCTGCTGACCCTGACAGTATTTTCTTCGGTAGGTGCCACCTTCCATTTTGGGTCGAGGTATGATTTCCACTACTGGGCTCTCTCATGTGTTACGATCTGGGACCTTGGTTGGGGAGATGCGAAGTCCTTGATCGTTGCGTGTTTGGGGATGAGACAATCCCCCTGGTTCAGAATGACTAATCAGGCCGGGGTTTCTTACCTCAGCGTTGGGAACCGAGGTCGTCTAACAATGCCTTCCCACTATAGGGTGATGCTGTCCCTGGTTTTCTTCTTGTGCCAGGTTCTACATGTTTCTGATCCGCTGCTCTATGTCTTGGATGCGACGGTTTTCATCATGTCTCCATTTGTTACTGCGCTCGTCCAATTGTGCAATCAAGTTCTGGACATCTTCCTGTCGTTGGAGCGCATACCATTTCTCTAGGCTTTCAATTCGAGATAGAATCGAATCTAGAGCGTTATGGATGAAGTACTGCGTTGTCGCTGGTTTTGCCTCAGTAGCTGGTGGTGGATTGTTAGGCAGGTGCGATACTGGCAGAGCCGGGGACGAGGCAATATCTGAAACAACATCCTCTACTACTACATTTTCATGAATTATGTTTCTTGGTGGTTTGTCTCGTCCTTCCATTTGGTGGCTTCTTGTATTGACCATTGTGATTTTATGGGAATCAAAATTTATCGTCCCTACAGACGACGCCAATGTTCCTGTTCGTGATGAACGGAAATGTCCAACAAGGATTGTTGGGTAATCAATATAGGATCAAGCTCTCTCTCTCTAAGGATGTTTATGGTGAAGAAAACACCCCAGGGATGAATATCACAGCAGAAGGAATACACAACACAATTGACATGCAGTATGTGCTCTATGTGAATGGAAAAGAAAGAGTCAGAATGTGTGTACCCTTTTCTTTGAATGCAGCTCTATTTATAGATACAAACATGTGAAGTTGTTAGCGAAGAGATGTCCCCACGATCTCGTCCGAGATATTCGGTTACTGAGTTGAGGTGGTTGAGACCACGTTCTTGTCGTTGGTATTGGCTGAGGAGGTGGATTGACTTGATCATAAATGAGCTTCTTTTCTAATTGGGCCTATTTTCTACTATCCGTAATAGTTATATTTTTATTTTTTATGATATTATAATTTGTTATAATATTGTTATTTTTTGTTAATTTTTTTACCTATTTTTAAATTGGTACTTTATGGCTCCATACATGTGTATTATTGATGGTGAGCACGTTGGCTATTGTTCACAGGCAGGGCGAGTACCACCCACCACGTTCACATGAAGAGCCGAGCGAAGAGGCACAAGATAGAACAATAGCAGAGCATGCTGATGTTGTTACTGAGCCTGTTCATGTTGTTCATGATGTTGTTTATCTTGTTTAGGTTGATGGATGGTGATGTTGCAACAATGGCTAGGATAGAAGGTTGGGGCCCTTTCATACAAATGATTATGTGTTGAGGACTTTTGTTGACCATTAATCGTTGCGTGTTTTGGTATACAAATCGTGCAAGGAGTTGAAGTTGGTTAGCCATGGAGGTAGGGTCTTACCCTGACCTCGAGATGTGATGGTCAGGGAGTTGGTGGAACATCAACACTTATCTCTCTCATAGAGGAAAAATACACAAATGCAAATACAACATTGATGACAACATTTGTGGAGCAGTTGCACCATAAGACCAGCTCCTTCCATTTACTAGTAAGGGACATGATGATCACACTTCTCATCTCTCGTCCATTTACCTGTTAGGGGTGGCTTCATGCAATAAGAGACGTTGATTATGAGGTGGATTAGTTGGTCACTAGAAGAGAGTTGAATAGTGATATACAATCTGATTCAAAATGTGTTTGAATATCAGTCGTAAATACTTTTAAGAGTTTTTCTATTGAAAATGTAGAGTTTTTTTCATTAAAGAAGTTCTCAAAAATACTTCTAACCTTATATCCAAACAGACTCTTAGTCTTTTCTACACAAATAAAACTTGCTTCTAATTCTATATTCTCAAGCAAATGCATGGAATAGAAGTTTCAGACTTTTCTTCTTAAGTTCTTGTATAAAACAAATAATGTTGCACTTGATTTTTCAACATAAAAATTGTGAACAAGCTCTCGTTGGGGGTGTTTTGGCCTTTTAGGAATCAGTTGAAATCGTTTATCTAGATATTTTGATTTTTTTTATTTAAAACTTAGTTAACGAACATGTGGTGAATACAAATTTATAAATGAAAGTATTTATATTAATTTTCTTTTAAAAAGGTTAAAATTAGGTATAATAATGATTTTATTTGTTTATTTTGAATTGTGTATGATTTTTGGAGTTAATTATTTTATTTAGATAAATGTCAATAATACACTCTCTAACATATTCAAAACACATTTTTTTTTAATTGGTTAAAACTTATTGAAAATGTTCAAATTTAATTGATTAAATTTATTTAATTTTAAAATATTAAATTTCAATAACTCAAAAGAATATAAAAGATAAAATGTGTACTTAATTTAAATTATACAAGGGTTAAAGTTTTTTAACGTTTTACATATGATTTTGATGTAAATGATATTAATGATGGGTTTTTTGGTTACATATGAAAATATTAACGATAGATATAGTATAAAAAAATATTAATTTAAAAGTAAGATAATATACTATTTATTTATTTTTATTTTTATCAACAAAAGTTAATTTTTAGTTTTGTTAGAATATAATGAGAAAAATTCAAACTTACAACTATTTATTAATTTCAAATGAATTATTTTAAAGGTAAATCATCCCTTCCATCCCTAAAAGGATGCTTGGGTCAAAAGTTTAAAATCAAAGATCTAGGTGCACTTCAATTTTTTTCTTGGCTTGGAGGTTACCCGATCTCACAAAGGGATTGTTCTTTACACAAAGAAAATATGCATTGGAGTTACTAAATGATATGGGTTTATAAGCTTAAATTGACTTCAACTCTAATGGTTTATAATCTCAAACTCTTGGCACAAGAGAGCCTTCCTCATCTAATCCCAAACTCACTACTTTTGGTGACTCAAATTAGGCTTCTTGCCCAAATTCTTCAAAATCAGTCATTGGATTCTCAATATTCTTTGGTCCTTCTCTTATTTCATGGAGATCAAAGAAGAAATCTACTATATGTTGATCCTCCTCTGAGGCATGCAGATTACAGGGCTCTCGCATCAACAACATATGAAACATAATGAATACTTTACCTCCTTAAAGATCTACATAACCTCAAGCCAATCCAGTGTCTTTATACTATTGATTCGATGGATCAATCAGAACATTCGTAGTAAGCCTTTACATCCATCATTGTTTCACTCTTTCCTTTCAAAGTTGGACATGTGTGATTATATATATATATATATATATATATATATATATATATATATATATATATATATAGCTCAGCTTGCAAAAGGTCTTATATGATAATACAGAAAATAGTACTAACTTAAACTCAGTTTTAAAAGATATGTCAATAATTGGCTCAGTTAACAATGTTTTACACTCTCTTAACCTTTACTTTGTAAAATAGATATTTCAATTAACTGTTATTTCTCTTTAACAATTTTCAATTATGATTGTTAAGTAGTTAGTTGGTATTTTTAAGGGCTATTAATAGCTTAAACTTAATAAGTCTAGGATGCTGATTAGATTATGAAATCATTATATAATCTGAATCATTATGAAATCACTATATATAGTTTTCTCTTCTCTGGTAAACATTGTGAGAAATCTGAAACTGAGTGAGAGAGATTGTATTCACAAAAGAGTTGGGAGATCAATGAGAAGTGGTTGAGTTTGGATCCAATTGCTTTTGTTCAATTGTGTTTGTTTTTACCAATTTTTGAAGATTAGAATTTGTAGTGAATTCTTCATTCTTGGCACAACAAATTGGTGCGGTGAGCATGAATCTCTAGTCATGGGTTCGGCCAAGTATGAGGTTGAGAAATTCATTGGTCAAAATGATTTTGGGTAATGACGAATGAAGATGAGAGCACTCCTGGTGCACAAGGTCTGGTAGAGGCACGTGAAGGATAAGCTAAACTTGAAAAATTGATGGCTGACAAGGATAAAAAAGCAATATTGGAGAAAGCACACAATGCGATTATCTTGAGTCTCAGTGATAAAGTACTGACACAAGTCTCCAAAGAGAAGAAGACTGATGTAGGAGTTTGGGCAAAGCTCGAAGGGTTGTACATGACCAAATCTAGTAAATCGTCTCTATCTCAAACAATCTTTATATTCTTTTAAGATGAATCAAGAAAAATCTATAGGAGGACAATTAGATATGTTTAATAAATTAATTCTTGATTTGGAAAACATTGATGTTACTATATATGATGAGGATCAAGCTTTGTTATTATTGTGTTCTTTGCCAAAAACCCATGCACATTTTTTTTTTTAAAAAAAAAAACTTACTTTTTGAAAGAGATTCTTTGTCTCTTGATGAAGTACATGATGCTTTGAATTTGAAAGAATTAAATGAAAGAAAGGAGACAAAGTCCTCTTGTACTGGTGAAGGACTCACAACAAGAGGTAGATCAATAAAGAAAGACAATAAATATGACAAGAAAGGATCTAAGCCACAACAAAAGAATGTAGAGAAAATGCTCCTAACATCAGATGTTATCATTGTAAAAAGGAAGGACACACTAGAAAGCACTGCCTTGAGAGACAGAAGGACAATATTGATAGATCGAAGGATTCAGGAAATGCAACCATTGTCCAAGATGGTTATGAATCATCCAAAGTATTGATGGTGTCTGATGATAATCCAAAAATGAAGCGGATTATGGATTCAGGCTGTTCCTGGCACATGACTCCAAACAGATTTGTTCGTATTCTTGAGATAGGCAAGTGAACCTAGTCTACTTGAAATAGGACATGGTAAGTATTTGAGCTATTGTATCCATAGAGACTATGTGCAACAAATTGGAAATCAACAACTGAATTTTAGAAGCATTCACTGTAGCGAGTTGTCAATTCATTGTAGTGAATGTCTCAGGATTTTATGTTTTTAAGTAAGGTTTTCGTTGTAGCAAATTAAGAATTTGCTATGGTGAAAATAAACTATTTTTGATTTTTTTGAAGAAATTTTGGAGTGAAATCAAATTCAAAAGTATAAAATGTTGCTCATATGAAATCCATAGAATTCTACATATGTAATCCGTTCCAAATCAATCTCTCAGTTCAATGCGACCAAGATTTAAACTAAAATGATTAATCCTAATTCCTTAGATGATTAATCCTTGAGTTTTAACCAAATACTTAATTCCTTATGTAATTTAACCTAAATCTCAAAGCTTGAACAATGAATCTCTACAATGCAAAAACATGATTTCATTCCTAAAACCAAATCCTTGCACAATTTCAACTTAAATCTAGGATATGAACTTGTTTCCACACAATCTAAATCCCTAAAAGCTAGGTTGATCACTCCTAACATGCATTTAAGCAACGAATTGAAATAAGATCACATAACTTAGAGAATTGATCAGAAAATAAATGATTACATACTTGAATTATACTTCTCTCCCTCAACAACTAGAAATTTAGCTCATTTGGATCATGAATAATCCAAATAGAATCTCAAAAGGTGTATCACAATGGAAGAAATGAGACAAAGAGAGAGAGAAAAAAAAATTTTGAGATTTTATTTTGGTAAAATAAAAAATGAATTAAAATTCCTTTTAATGATGTTACAAGCTCTTATATAAGAGCTAAGACGATATTATTTTTTTCTACCACAAAAGGTTTTTGTTGTAGAGAGTATACAATTCGCTACAACAAATTTACAACATTTACAAAAGATTTTCCACTTAAATATGCATGCTTTTGATCCTTGCTTGCTGGGGGCAAAACATTGACTCGCTTTGGCGAGTTTATACTTAAACTCATCAGCCTTATTCGCTGTGGTGATGTGTAGCTTCGCCATGACAAATCTTCACAATTCTCACTTGATCACTGGTCCTTTTTTCTCTATGGTGAGAGTTCATCTCGCTGTAGCGAGATTAAGTTTGTAGCTCATAATTCCTTTAAGCACCAAAATTTTGCCATTGTAACAGCAAATTTATCACAGAAGTATTAAAAACTGTCTTTTTAGTTTCTTAAAATATTTTATATAGTTTATTTACAAAAACAACAATTATTAACACAAATCCTATAGGAAAAACTAGGATAATTGCTAGAAAAACAAGGTGTGAAAGCAATTATCAACATCCTGGTTTGAAGAATTTAGTGATCAAGCAGAAGGACCAATGCTTCTTGGAAACAATAATCCTTGCAAGACTGCTGGAATTGGATTTATGAGGTTTAGGCTACATGATGGCATTGAAAGGCTCCTTACTGAGGTAAGGTATGTATCAAACCTCAAAGGAAATCTAATTTCTCTAGGTGAGCTTGATAAGAAAGGATATGTATTTAAGGGTGAAAAAGGATTACTGAAAGTAGTAAAAGGATCCATGTTTGTCATGAGGGGAATTAAGAAAAATGGCCTTTATTCCTCGGAAGGTGACGTAGTAATTGGTTCAACAGCTTATGTATCATAGAAGTTGGTATCCAAGACTGAGCTATGGAACACATGTTGAGTCCAAAACCTTGATGTTTTAATTATGACAAACCTTCTGAACACAAATCCACTCACACTGTTGGAATATACCTGCTTGAGAAAGAAGAGGGGATAGAGAAGAAAAAAAAAAAGCTTCTTTAGTTAGCCTAACTGATGTCATGGAATATAAAGCTAGCACAACCAAAATCCAAAGTCAAAGCAATACCTACAAATGACAGCTAGGAATTTCGGTGCTAATGTTCTTTTCTGCAAAAAGCTATACAGGGAAGCAACAAACAGTCAAGTTAAACTTTAAACATGATAGAAAAAGTTATCTATTGGTTGCAGACTAAATCCTTCAATCAAACCTCACACTTCTAGACTGTAAATTAGATAATGTGTTTATGCTTGATATTTTGTTATCATAAATGAATTTGATAACTTCTACCTCGAAGCAACAATTAGTACTATTATCATTGGTCAGAACTTAGAACTCACAATACAAAATCTAGCATACAATTCAGGGTCTATTATGCTGCTAGAAAACACAAAATAACCAGCGAACATGTAAAATGTCGTACACTCATAGTGAATTGCTCTAATTTTTAAAGTATATAAGATCATGAGACTCTTATGTAAGAATATGGTCCACATGCTACATGAAAAGTTATGATTATGGTTGTAACTTAATTTAAAATTAATTCTTAGCAAATTATTCCTAAAATTTGAGAAGGTAAAACTAAATGCTTTTATACCCCTAGCCAGGTTTTGAGAACACGAGATTTTTATGCCACAACAGCATCAACAAGATCCTTCTTCAATGGCAGGAGTTAATCTACCAGCACATTTGTGCACCCTTCACCTAAGGTATGAGTAATGCTAGCACCTACATTGAAAGTATAAGTTGGTCAATATTCAGCATTCACATGAAGATGAGTCTAATGCTTCAAGCAAAATTATTTTTCTTGTTTAAAGAGAAAAAGCACAGTAAATTTATAACTCATGTTCCAACATAGCGTAAGATTTTTTTAAATAAATTGAGTGTAATACAATCTATGTAGCAAGATGAAGATTTTTCTGAACATCTTATAATTTCGATTTACATAATTAATTACCAAGTCATTATAAAAGATATGCAAACTCTACTTCCTTACCAGCATATTTATCAGTTTCTCGCAATGATTACTAATGAGTAATGAGTGGCTAAACAAAGGTGAATCATGAATATGAAACAAAGAGCAGAGAGCATACACCGTTCTGGTGGAGTTCGTACATTGTGTTGTGTGTAGAGGACCCAGTTATGGGAATGAATTTAGTGATATTTGATGTTAGTGTGTAACGTGAATGTGACTTTTATCATTGCAGAAGATCTACTTCTTCACAGGCACTCAGACTGATACACATGGGGCTCTCACACAATAATACAGAGGGAATAATGATATGCTTCCACGATGAGCCATGACTGTGATTTTTCACATTGCCGTGTCCTCGTATGTACATACCAAACAACATACCCATAAAAAAAACAGGAATGTGATCAAGAGTGCACCCCATTATTTTGTCGTGGAAAAATCAACACAATTTAAGGGGAAATGAAAAGATTTTATTTTTCCAGGAATCTTAAAGTGAAAAACTATGAGTTCAATGTTTGTTATGCCATTAATAAAAAAAAAGATTGTCAAGATACTATGATTCCCAGGAATCAATTTTAGACGAGTAGGAATCCAACTTTTTCGATTGAAGGAAAAAATTTAGTTATATATTTCACATGAATCTTTAATTCTTACTAAACATATTAAGACTAACTAAATGTATTTTACACAAAGAATCATAATTCTCATTTCCTACCAAACGTTTCCTGAGGGTAAACCTTAAATTATGAGTTCAAAATAAATACCACTACTCCGACAGAAATTCTTAGGCTGTTCGAATTTCCATTTGTTCACATGTTGAACACCAATGACCTCTGAAAGTGGGATTGCTATAAAACCGTATTATTCTTTAAGGGTCAACCTTAAAAATTCTTATTCTTTAACGTTTACTAGTTCAACATGCTTTCATAATTAATGGTTTCCTACTTAAATTTTTAAAATGCAAAATCAGCGATCATATGGACCGATCAAGACATCAGTGCACCGTTGAAAGCAAGGTGAATGTTAGACCAAACCTTGAAGGGTTCTGATAACAATGAAATTGTTGTTAAAGTTTATTATATCTCTACTACCACGAATCCCTTTACCTTATGAGATTACAACCATCTTCAAGAGTATAATATAATCAACTTTTGCTAAAGAAACAGTTGGACAATGTGATTTCTCCAATAATAAAAGAAAGTCAGGATAATCCAGACAGGATTCATAGAGAGTAGTGTATGAGATAAAAACAAGAAATTGAAGAAGACATGTATTAGTATCTCTCACCATTTGGAAAGACCCTTGGACCGTATATTCTAATGCACAGGACAGGAGTACTACACTCAATCCATTAAATAGATGAGAACAACATAAACATACAATATCCTTAAATTCTCTGGAATTTTAAATTTACTTATCCAAACACAGTCTATGAGACTAAATTAAATTCAAAATAATGAAAAATATCATAATAAGATTTAGATCAGACTAATTTAACCGGTGGAAGTATGACTCTAATAGTACGTTTGAATTTCTTCCTGGTCTCAATCTAAGCTGTAAATTTCCTGGCCATCTAGCCTTCCCAGTATAAATAAGTTTGTATAGGCAAAAAAAGGCAACCATATTTAATTAGGATAGGAAAAACAAAAGGTTATATGAACAAAACAACTAGTTCTCTCCAATATTGCCTGGCACTGGCTGCATTTAATTAGGGTTAAAGTATTCTGCATCAACGGTCATAAATTCTTCAATCCATCAAAATGTTCATGGGGCTGTAGAGTTTTAGGTGGCTCACTTTATCCTTTCTCCACTGTTCGGTTCACCACAGCTGTAACTTTTTCATTCACTTTTATTAGAGCATACCCCAAGAACAACTTTCTACTCGCTTTAAGCCAAGCCACGTTTGTATTTTTTAGTAAAAAAAAGCTTTCCCACCAAATTGACACACAGACCATATATAATAAATAAACGAATCAAAAAATAGATAAATAATTCTTATAAAAAAAAAAAAAAAAACAAAAAAAAACATAAGCACAAACCCACAAACAAAAAACGTGTAACCCTAACAACTAACTTATAGTAACATAAAATATGTTGTATATCACATAATCTGATCAGAAAAGGACGGGAGTCGCCGGAAGAAGTTTGCAGGGATAGAAGGCATGTCGTCGCGGAACCTCGGGTGGCGCAGGTAATAGAACCCCGCTACAAGCACAAAGCCCCTAAAGGGCACCGCGTAGAACAGCAACGACATCACCAAACACAGCACCGCGAACAAGCCCGTGACACGCGGGTCCCGCCAGCTAAACAGCGCCTCCAATCGCTCCCCCTGCGCCGCCACATCACCCAGCAGCGTCTGCGCCCTTCCCGCAAGCAAGCGCACCCTGTCGTACCTGATCCGCACCACCTCCGCCGCCCGCGTGGTCGGAAACCCGTCGAACTCCTCGTCCAGCTCGTCCAGGCTCACCATGTCCACGTACGACATCCTCGGATCCATGTTCTGTGGGACCCTACGCCGGTAACGGAACCTCAGAAGTAAAATCAAGAAAGCATACATGAATACAGTAGGGAGCACTAGATATGGGCACAACGCAATCGCTGCGAGCAGCACGTGCACCAGAACCGTCGTGGGAGGGTGCACCCATTTGCGGATCCCATCCACCCATCCCAGTAGGGTTGCCACACGTGAGAGACATCCCACCACTCTGAACCAGTTCGCCTTGCTCCGCCGCATGCTCCACACGTGCGTGTCGGAGTCCAGCATGAACTGAACCACTTCCTGACCCAATGCCGGTTCAGACCGGGCGAGGCGAGCCGTTACGATCCTCATGGCCGTTTGGCGTAGGATGTCTTGTTGGGCCGGGCCGAAGGGGCGCACGTAGTGCATTCTCGGTAAAATTGGGCTTGCGTAGGCCTGCATTAGACTCAACCATGAGGAGCATGAGAATCTAACCGCAATCTCGATCTCCCCCATTCTCTTGGCCCCACCTGGCAGCAAAACGACTAAGGAGTACGAGTTTACGTACACCCGGTTGGTGTCCAGCGTGGACAACCGCACACGAATTTTCCCCACCCTGCAATCTCTGGTAGGTTTTCCATCTTCCCCTTGCTTGTATCTCCCGTTATCGAACACTCCAATGGTGAGAACCGTGCAAGGATCGTAAACATCCCACGTGTACTGTTCGTTCCATCGTGGGTTGAACCGATCCATGATGGTTCGGGTTCGGACCCATTTGGGTCCGTATTTGGCCACCACGTAAGCGTCCGTGGTACCACGTGTCCCGTCCTTGGTCTTCACCGGGAGAAGGTTCGCAGCGCCGCGAATCCCTACTTCGAGCAAACCGATTGGGGGCTTCGCGAGTTGCTTCGCCGAGGCTCGAACGTCGCTGGTCACGTGAGCAGCTTCGTCTATCACGTGATACCCTCCTTCCAAGCATACTCGAACGTGGATCCTACCTGTGTACGAATTGCTCTCGTCTTCGCTGGAGAGGTTGAACCATCTTGACTTCGGGTCCGTTCGATCGTCTGTTCTCCGTTCGATGGATGCCACGTGGAGCTTCGCGTGGCCAACGGTTTTGGAATTTGACAAGTCCTCCATTGTGACCACCAAAAACGGCTCAAACGGCTCGGCTGCTACGAACACGAGGTCCTCGTTCCACGTTGGGTTAGCCGAGCCGGGAGAGGCTCTTCTTGTTTTGAAAACCTGCGCGCCAAGCTGAGCCTTCACGTACAGCTCCGGATTCCAAGCCTTAGCCTCGGGTTCCGAACCTAGCTGCAAGTCCTGGGTTTGGATGACCGTTAGTCTCAGGTACCAAAGCTTGGGAGACAGATACACTTTAGCTCTTGTCTCCGGTATCAGCCCGCCGGAATCGGATTGCCAAGCCTCCTGAAAGGCCTCGTCAGCCTGAGTCCCGATCCAAACGGCGAGCATGACCTCATTTCCCGGCGAGGCTTCGGATTCGATAGTGTACCACTGCGGAGCCAAAGGACTATCCGGAGGAACTCTTTTAGGAACCTCCTGCAGATCAAACGACACCGTTCCAAGAGAACTCTCGCTTTTCTCATCCCCTTCTTTGACCTCCTCTGACCAAACGGAAACCTCCAACGACGTCGAATTCAGGCTTTCTTTATCGAAGGCGAAAACCTGATCCCAGTCTTTGCCTTCACTCTCGCTTCTGGTCTTCACGCTGTGAGTCCCGATCACAAGCTTCGAGTAAACGGTCGAACCGGTTTCCGGTTTAGCTCTCTTCGCCTTCACCACGCGAACGTACAAAAACGGCATGCGATCAACAAGGTCGTAGGCACTGCGGCTCCGATAGCCTCTCAGATATCGCAGTTCGTGATGGCCCACGTTCAGATCCGCACGCTTCTGCACTTCGCCGTGCTTTTCCTTCGCCTGCTTTGGCTTCTCCGTCTGCGCAATAGGTGGATTCTCCACCTCCGGCTGTGGCGGTGCCGCCGCCTCCGCCGTAGCCTCCTCCTTTGGTTTGTCTTCTTCTTTTGATTCTTCTTTAGGTTTATTCTCATCTTCTTTCTTTTCCTCTTCTTTCGGTTCCTCTGCCTTGTCTTCTTTTTTCTCTCCTTCTGACGAATTCTCCGGCGGCTTCTCCTCCGCCGCTGGTGCTGACTCTGCTTTCTCCTCACCGACGTTTTCTGTTTCCGGTGGATCGTCCTCGACGTACCAAACCTTGAGACCGAGCTCTCCTTTGATCTGAGAGAACACGCTCCTCTTCTCTAACGGATAGTAGACAATCGCTTCGGAACCGGATTTCACAAACGTGCTTCCGGAAATCTTGACTTTGCCGAGAAAAGTGCTTCGTTTCCCTGTCCTCTTGTCGTTGTAGATATTCACCTCCAGCGTTTCGGAAGGCATGGAGTCTTTGTCGTGGACGATGAACTCGAGCTTCTCGTCCCATTGAGGATTGAGATCTCTCGATTTCGTCTTGGTTCGCCGTCGCTGGCCGTCAAAGTCAACGATCGCGTAAGCACTCGCGGTTCCTTGACCGTCCTTCGGCATCAGGTTCTTCGCGTTGCAAACCTCCACCATGAGCTTCCTTGCAGAACCTTCCGCCATAGATGAATCTCGTGAAAGAGAAGCTTTTGAGAGAAAGGGAAAAAAAAAAAAAAAGTGGAAAACAGAGGACTTTATTTCTTCCTTGTGCGTTAGTAACTGGCTTGTGTGTGTGTTACTTGTTCTTATTCGTTATAAGTTTTGGTGGAACAGTGAAAATGAGTGTAGATGAGAGGGAGAAGAACGTTTTAAAGCGAGGAGCGGGGACACGTAGGACGTGAGTGCCACGTTGCGGAATCTCGAGGGAAGACATATCTCAACGGGTGTTTTCTGCAGTACATGTTCCCTGCAGTCAAGGGAATCCCACGTTTCACATAGTCAGTGACTCCACCACCGTTGGATTTTCTCCTCTTACACTCCCAGCCCTTGATTTGCTTTGTCCGGAAAAAAAGGGAAAATAATGCAAGTAGAGATAGATAGATATGCGTTACTGCAGGGAATCTGTATCTGCAACGAGGAGGATTCAGTGCAGTTACAATAGTAATATTTTAAGAAATCCAAAAAGGACTATTGTATAAAAAATTAATTTTATGAAACTTCTCCTTAAAAATGTACCTGCCTTTTCTTGACTACATAACTGACTGCGGAAATTTGAATTTAAGAACGTTTTACAGAGTATATGGTGCATTGATGTGTTTAACTTATCTTAATGGGGCTTCTGCACCTTCCTGAACTCCTCTTGGCTGGTAGTTTTGGAGCTTCCCTCAGTTCCTGTACTTCATGCATACTCATAAGATAACCACCCGAAGATAGGAGATATAGCTGTTATCTTCCAGTTACCAGTATCTCCGCATATCAAGGAGGAACGGTTATTGAGCTCAACCGTTCGGCCAAAGATAATGGGCCTCAACCATCACTCTATCAATATCCAGGTATTATCCTATAAATACAGCATCAGTCATGGTGAAAGGTACACATATATTTCTAACTCTCTCTTTTCTTTTCACACAAGCACACACCGCACCCCCCTCAACGTGCCGTGTTACTTTGCTGTGATCTTTCTCCTTAAGTCGCTTCATCTTCATAAGCTTTTTGAGAGAGAGAGAGAGTTTGATCCTACATTAATTCATCCAACATCACTTGTTGGACATTTCTGTTCTCATTGAGCAGAACAAGTTCATTGCAATTGAAAAGGATTTTTGTTTCATGACTGGTGATATCAATATTGGCTTGTATGTTGGAAAGAATGTGAGGATTGGAAAGGCCATAGTGAATGGGAGAACTAGAGATAAGGGAAAAATTAATATGATGAGATTTACCTTGTTTTCCTTTTTTGGAACTTAGTATTTTGATGACAGATATGAGATGAAAAGTGATATGAATCAACCTCAACTTTGGATTCTCTGGAAAGAATTGTGTTGTTTGATTCATTTAACTAATCCCAACTAGTGGGAGGAGACTTGTTGTTTATGTGGTTGTCTATGACTATAAAAATCTATAAATAGTTTTCTGGGATCAATCAAGATTTAGGTGCATAATGAGAGTTTGCATGAGTTTTTCATAGCAGCATTTTGTGTGCTGAACTTTTAACTTGTAATAAGACAAGGAGTGAATAAGTGGCTGTTTTGTTAACTAGTCCACCAGTCTATGTCAGAACATTGAGGCCAACCTTCATTTCTTATGCTCTCCCAAACGCTTTTCGTTATGGGTTATAGAAAAGACTTGTAATTTCTAATGCTGCTGCCTGCTGATATGGATACTACTGCTCATACTGAGAGTAAAATCCATATCTATGAAAAGATAACCAATCACATTGCAAAATTCAATAAGAAAACTCACTTAATTTTGCTGAATTTATTAACACTATATAAATATGAATATTAATTAGCTCGTTATTTATTATGCATTGAAATACAAGGGGCTCAGTTGCAAAGGCCGACTTCCAATAACTTTTTACAGGCAAGTAAGCATCATCTCTCGAGTGGCTGAGAGGAAACATGTTTTGTAACACTAATTCAGGGCTCAGTATACTAAAAAAATTGTAGTGAATATGGAATGAGTAGCAAAATAATCTTTAAGACACTCTGGAGTCTGGTGCACAACTTCTAATTAGTTTGTTTGCAACACTACTTCTAACTTAGGCTCCTGTGAATTTTATTTTACATCATTTAATTTGGAGATTTTTATCAAACGCCATAGGGTAGGGGAAGTCTAATTCGGATAACTTATCACAGTACCATGTGCTTATTTGGTGTGAGTCAGCGCAAATCAACCTCAGGATATTGTCTACAATTAATTAATAATGTTGACAAAGATACTCATGAAATTTAGTTCCTCTGTATATGATTCTTTATTTATTGCATCTCGGTCTAAATCCTCTGTTTCGTTTTGTCTTTTTGGTTTTGCACACACTGCCTTGTCCTTTGTTTTGATAATAACAATAATAATATTGTATTATATAATCCATGAACTCGGCAATTGTAGCAGTATTTATGTATCATATGACTCATCAACTCAGAAGTTATTCGATTAGTGGTGATCACTAATTCCCCACGATCACGCATGACATTTAGAGGATCAATTAGTTAGTATAATTTTTTTAAGGTCGAACGTGTATATATAGACCTAAAAAAAATATAAGGTACGTTTTAATCATTCCATACATTGATACATAACCTCAGATCCAATTGACTTAATCGTCAGAATCATTTTTATAAGTACTTCTCCCGATACCGGATTAGGAAATCGGAGATTTTGTTCAGCCAGAAATCACTACAACTCGCTGGAACTCGACCACAGCTTAGTCAAAACTCGGCCAAAACAAATATGAAACCCACTTGTAACAGCATTCTGGAAATGTGAACGTTGCTTTGTTTTCATGATAGCTTTCTCGATCGGGCAATGGGTAGAGGAAATCGGCAAAACATTAAAGAAAAAAGTTCTGAACTTCAATGTTCTCGTTACATGTCACTATAATATGTCGGCATTAACCGCTATATGTACGGGACTGACAAGATGCCATACTATTTAATACCACTTGGCTAAAGAAAATTAATTGGAGTTGCAGGATTATGCTTTTGAGTTTCAATTTAATGTTCGTCGGCGTCTAAGTTAGAAACTGAAAAATTTTGATACATCATGGTCCCTGTTATTAACGGTCGGATATAGTCATGGCTAAGATAAATTTAACATCTACAACCGATTATATATATATATATATATATATATATATATATATATAATATTCTGAAAATACAATCTATTATACTTTCATTTCATTAAAATTGCAAATTAATCACATAAATAAGAACTTGATTATGCGGCTTAAAATAGTCTTAGTTGGCAACACTGCTAATCATATTCATGATTACATAAATGCTTGATATCTATGTAATTAGAACTGAAATGAACAAACTAGTCAAATTAATCTGATTCGAAATTGGACACTATACAAATTTATTTTACTCAAAATCAACCGTGTAAATAATTATTTTAAAGTGGGTAAGACTAAATACTACTTTACCCAATTAGCCTAATACATGGCACTGTCATTGTCTCAAACTTATTCGCAATCTCCCAAAGTATAACAGGTTCTCCCAACAAAGATTGGGACAAAAGTAATTAGCTTTATTGAAACTAACCCAAGAACGCACAAAAGGAAAAGAAACAAATAAAAGCTGTGGGAGATATTTATCTCTAAAAAAACTTCTAAAGCATTATATTTAATGAAAAAGATAGACTTTGTAAAACTATCATAAACCAATAAGGAGATATAAGGGGAAACTCGATTTATAAGAACAAGTTAACAAGACCAGAGTGATAAGACAGGGGACTGCAAATCCTTTTTTCCCAATTCAAATTCGGGTGTCGCCTAATCAATAAGACATGAAATGAAATATTGTATTACGTTCTTCATAGAAAACTTTTTTCCAATAGAAGCAAACTAGGGAAAAGGAGTCTTGAGGGAGCATATCTACTAATTCTTTGATTCCTGTTAGTAGGGTAAGAGTTGAACTAAGAAATAGATTCTAAAAGCTAACAAAGGATATCCTGAGCAATTTCAATTTAAAAATAAGCATAGATTCGGAGATTCTCAATATAGGTCAACCTTTCGAATGGCTACTATTTCGACATATAACTCAATAAATTATAAATAATTTTATTTGTGTAATTAAATAAAAATTTAATCTTTTGAAAGATTAAACAAAATTATTTAAATATATTTTTGGCCTATGATATATGATTAAATTTTATTTTTGGTTCTCAAAATTTTTTAACTTATTGATCCTAACAGATATTTTTTGTCCCTAAAGCACTATCTAAATCACATTTCAAAGCAATACCAAAACAAATTTGGAGACAAACAAAATAAAAGTACGGACCAAAAAATTTAAAATAAAATTTTGAACCAAAATAAAAATTCAATTATTTATAAGAATCAAAAATATATTTAAATCTAATATATAAGAATAATAAGGATGACTTGATAGTAAAATGAGAGACAAGGGAAAGAAAGATCATGGATTCAATTCTCTCCACTAAAAAAAAAACTAACAAATTAATAACTAATATTTTTATCAATAAAATAGAAATTAAGCCTAATATATAACAAGGAGTATTCAACTATTTTTTGTGTCAATATTTCTTAGTATAAATAGACTTAAATATGTTTTTAATCACTTAAATTTGATATACTTGATTTTTGTCCCAAATAAAATTCTATTCTTTTTTACTCTCTCAAATTCACAAAATGTTTTTAGACCCTAACTTTCACTTTTGCGGACTAAAAATCTACTATTTTTAGTCCCTCAAATTCTCTTTAGGGGACTAAAAATAACATTATGCAAATTTGAAGAACTAAAAAGAAATTATTAATTGAAGGACAACTAAAAGTGTCTTAAATTTGAGGAACTAAAAATATATTTAAGTCATATAAACATTATATTATGAATGCCAAATCCGAAATGCATATGCATATTCTTCCCTTAATGTCATTTTTCTTATTCCATTTGAATGGGAAAACGAGGATTAAAGGGAAACTAACCTCCAATCGAATGGAATGTTCAATTCTCTGGAATGAAAAAGAAGCCTACAGATATACAAGAAAAGGGGATATTGACATTTTTCTCAATACACTATAAATATGCAATACACTACAACACTACATTACAAATTCGCCGTTATGATACTGTTTGAGCCCGTGATATTTGTCTTGAGAGAGAGGAGTCTAGATTTAATCTCGCTAATCAAATGTGATATATCATGCTTCCAGGACCAAGATGGTTCATTCAGAGCACGTACAGAATTAAGA
This sequence comes from Glycine tomentella, assembly GCA_007407185.1. Taxonomy (NCBI): domain Eukaryota; kingdom Viridiplantae; phylum Streptophyta; class Magnoliopsida; order Fabales; family Fabaceae; genus Glycine; species Glycine tomentella. The sequence goes on along the minus strand of PYAF01000962.1, from coordinate 1,119,090 downwards.
CAGACAAGCAAGGTTCCACCTTCATGTAAAAGAACCTGCATGCATGTAAAGGATAAATAAGAGACATGATTAAAGAGCAACCACAGAAAAATAAAAAAAATAAAAGCAAATCAAGCAGCTAAGGTAGTGGTATCACTCAAAAGCTAAAGGACCTATTCTAAGGGATGTAATAATTCACAGGAATCAATGCGAACAAGTTAAGCTGAGTATACTTTAATGATAGAGGTAGCACCTATCAAATTCGATTTAATTTTTTCTGCCTGGGGTGGAGTTTTCTTGGCTAACTGATACTGGTATGGCCAGTGGGCAATCTTTACTAAAATGATCATGATTCGTGAGGTTTATTATCACAACCAGTAAAACAATGCTTGATCAAGTCATTCACTACATTATGACATAGTGCCAAAAGAAAACAAATGTTCTACAGCAGAATGGCAGAAAGATTCAGCATAAAATTTAAATTGAATTTTCATACCGTTAACCACAATGGCAGAAATCCCAAAACTGATGGAAGGGAAGCCATGACAATGGACGTCAATGCTAAAGCCACATTTTGTTTAATCTGCACGTGCGTTCACATATAAGGCAACATCATCCAAGAACTGACGAAATAATGTATTGTAACTGTTGCTATTAAAATACCAGTGAAGTTGTTTGACGAGACTTGGCAATACAAAATGGCACTGCAGAAATGTTTTCTCTAAGCAACAATACATCTGCAACAGCTATGGCAGTTGCACTAGCACGGTGAGCAAGAACTATCCCAACAGTTGCAGCAGCTAGTGCTGGGGCATCATTGATGCCTTCACCAACCATAATTAAGCCTCCCCCTGTCACAAGTATAAACAAAATGGCTTAAGGGCACAAAACGTATGTGTAAAAGACATCATGCAATTTAGTCAAAATATTATGTAGGAGTGGTTAAGAAAATAGTCTAATCATAAAAATGACAAGTCTCATAACTGATCAACAAAGTTACAATAAAACAAGACTGGAAACTGAAGCATGTAAAGGTAACATTTTAGGCCATAGTTATCAGAATCTCATGATTTACAATTCGATACAAATTGGCAACCTACCAATACATATTATAAGATGAATCTTAAATGACTTTGTATCTTGTGATAGATGAATGAATTTGTGCGATATTTTGTATCATTGATATGAATCACACGATTCAACGATTTGTTATTTTTTATTTTATTTTTTTTACTTTTCTTTCACCAACTTATGAAAAAATTAAAAAGTCATAAAAGCTTAAATTGTTAAATGAAATGGAATTGAAGGAGCACTTCTGAATTTATCCTATTTGATTATTTGTCACTCACTTGTTCAATGCATGTACTCTAAGCAATAGATTTGGAAGTTATTTTTCATTGTCTCTTAATTTTACAATTCAATACAAATTATGATTCACAATTCAAAAATTAGCAGTGATTCATGATTTGAATCTCGATTTGTTAACCTTGTTTAGGCTTCAGTTCTGCACAATTTACTATGACAGTTGAAGCTAGAAGCTGCAAGAGGGGACGCACAAACTTATGTTGGGAAGGAACCATTAGTATGCAGAATGCAGTACAGAAGTCAGTCCACCGTCCAAATATAATATCCTTGTTAATTGTTATCAGAAATAAAGATATGCTAATCAAGGAACTTACCCATATCTCTTGAGATATCCTTTACATGACTCAGCTTATCTTCAGGCTTCAGGTTGCAATGAAACTCATTGATGCCCACAGCACTTGCAACTCTCCTTGCACTAGACTCATGATCACCAGTTAACATCATCACATGAAACTTCGCTTCATTTTGCAATTCTTGAATAACATTAGAAACCCCAGGACGAGGCCTATCCTCTAGATGAATCAACGTTACCTGCATCAAGTGATCAATGATCAATCAATTAGGTTCAGGTGGAGACTGTTGAGAATGAGATGTAGCATATCATATGAGAAAGGCTCAATGTGTCTTATTTGGGGGGAAGGGGTGGTTGGGGGTATACAGGCCAGAGAAGTTAAACAATTTGGGTATGCAGCCAGCTTCTCTAGCTGGACAGGTCTATGAAAATGCTTAAAGCATTACCCCTTCGGCCATTCCCAGAAAAAAGATCAGTAGAAAACAATATACCACCTTCTGATTAACTGAAAGGGCAGCATGAACATATTCACTTCCATAAGAAGATGTATTAACAGCTTCCTTGATCTTTTCTGACTCGTCTTCAGATTGACAAAAAGAGGTGATGAAATCTATAGATCCAAGTGATGCTTTCAATAGTTTAGCACCTCCAGTTCCTGACTATAATAAAACAAAAATAAATTTGAGCCATTTTACGTGTCATTTCACAAATAAACTATATGAGAAGAAAAGATATGGCTCAGCCACTCAAGCATCCCAATTATTCTAAAATAATTAAATATGTGGGTATGACGTGAGGCGTGTACTAAACTACCCCAACCCGCACTCATTTTAGCGACTAATCATTTCTCCATTGTGGGTATTATTGTATTTGCTAATCAAGTCTGGATTCAATTGTGATCCCTACTTCTACACCTCCTAAACTAAGTCTATGTCCTACCCTCTCTAACTAACAATAACTATTCATACTCTACTATAACTAACTATTGATATCTGGGAATCTCTAACATGGTTCCCATTATAATATATAGTCAGCACTTGCGTTAGCATCAATATATAAAGAAAACAAATGCAAACTAATGAAACACATCATTAAAAACGTGCACAAGGAAACAATTGATGGTCTCTGATTATTGTATGCGATATGAGCTTGAGATACTGACAATATAGGGTCATGTATATTACAATACAATACCTGACTTTGTCAAGCAAAATGAATATTTAAGTAATGGGTTGAGCAAAACACATAATAACAAAATACCTCAATGCTGTTAACAGTAGCAGTAAGGCCTCTACCAGGAAAGTATTCGAAACTTTCAACAGATATAGATGGGAGGTCTTTGCCTTCACTATGGTCAACCACAGCCCTGAAATTCATTTTACAGAAAAGAAAAAAGAATAAGGACAGAAAAGAGATAATCATGTCTAATATCATGCTTTATTTATACATTTGAGATGGCATAACTGAACATTCAAGAATTGAATTGTGTTGGGGAGAATCTCATTGACAGGAATTAACATTTAATGTGATAAGTTGTAGATACTGCAAATTGATTGCAATTTCCTAATTGCATTCAGATTGTTAGCTATTGTAGGTTACAAGTGATTTACTTGTTCTCCCCCTTTTTAACTCCTATGCTAATATTTTCAACAAGGAGTCTATTAGGGGCTCCTAAATTGTGTTTATTTGTAACAAGCTTTGTGCATATAATCTATATGCTCTAGCTTGAGGGGGAGTGTTAGTATACTAAAGTGGTAATGGGCCCATAAGCCCATTAGGCATTAGTATATGTTGTACATAAATATATTCTTGTACTCCTATTTTCATTAGATAAATAAAATTCAATTTCTGCAGAACCAACAACAGCCACCATTGTAACTCGTAAGAAGAGGGTTCAAAAATAACAAAAATACAGTCTATTCAAAATCATACCTTCCAATAGGGTGAGTAGTACCCTTTTCCATAGCTGCAGCAACAGCAAGAGCTTCTTTTTCACAGGTGGGAATGCAACAGGAAGGAACATTAGATTTATCGTTTCTAACATGATGACCATAAATGGGCTCAATTGCCTTGAATACGAGTCCACCAGTTGTCAATGTCCCTGTTTTGTCAAAGGCAATAGTATTACAAGAAGCTAGAGCATCCAGAACATGCCCACCTTTGAGTAATATCCCCTGCAAATTGAGGTAACTATCACACCCACAATAAAAGAAGCATCCCATGCTTAAAATTTTGGAATAATTTGAATAACTTTCTAACCAACAAACAAACTGTTAGGATATAAGGAGAAGGGAAAGTTAGTTAACATAGTTAGACTATTAATAAGTTAGTTAGTTAGTTAGTTAGAGGGGTTTATTAGATATAAATAGGCGAAGAAGGATAGGGGAAATTCAGATTTGGATCATTAGTAATTGAGCATTAGCTCTTTGTGAAAGGAGAAATCCTTTGTGAATGGGAAACCCATGGAGGAGAGTTTTCTCTCCTATTTTCTGTTCTTTTCTTACTACTAGTCAGTAAAATCCTTTTTTTTCTTTCTCATTTCAATTCTTGGTTCCTAACAATCATCTGAATGACTTATGGTGAAATCAAATTTTTCCATTCAACTCACCTTATTATGGACAAGCCTCATCAAGAATCTTTAGCAGTAAAAATTAGTTTCATGATCTTGAAGACAAAACTTGTTTCCTTGATATAAAATATATCAATCATGTTCATGGCATAGTTTTTCTTCAATCACAACTCACAAGTCTGATCAAGTTTTAGTTCACATTTGGTGCTTAAAATTATTACTTAGAATAATTTGGGTGGGGAGATTGGCATTAGAAAGAAAACACTCTACTCCATGTACAATAACCGTAACTGATATACAAAGCTTTAAAAGTTTGTTCTTTGCATGACAATTAATGAAAGCTCTTTCCTCTTTCTCAAAATGTATATATAGAATTTTAGATGCTAATATCAATATGGACTAAATGATTAAGATTTCATAACATTATTTACAAGGTCTTAAACTCTGGTAAAGGGTGTAACTCAACCCCATAGGGTTACATTGGCCATATCTTTAGTCCATGTGGAACTAAACACGCTCCCTCACACTCAGCACAATGAAGATGCTCTAAAGAGGCCACAACTAAGACGAGGCATGGTGACTGCAATTAAGGTGGCTTTCCAACACACCCTGTTACATCCAGGGGTAAGATGTACGTGACCAAAAAATAGATCTAAGATAGGCTCTGATATTATTTTAGAACTTGGGCTTAAGACCCTACCTCAAACCCACAAAATCGACTTGTAAGGTGAGAATTGTCCAAGCTTTATAAGCTCTATTTAAGTCATATCTCTGGGCAGTGTGGGACTAAACATGCCCCATTAAGGCTGCAATTAAGGCAACCCAAATAGACCACAATTAAGGGGTAAGGAGGGCTAGGGGTAACCACAACTAAGGCAACTTTTCAACACATCCAGTCACGCCAAAGGCTATGCGCCTGGAGCGTGGCAATGCAAATAACCCAACAATGGATCTAGGATAAAATCTGATAACATCTTAGATTTTTGGCTTAAGGACTAACTCAATGATCTCACTACTTAACAGTAAAAAACTACATACCCCATTGCCCAGAGGCTCCTCGCTATGCGAAGATAAGGGGGAAAGATATTGTACACAGTCTTACCCTTGCATATGCAAAGAGACTGTTTTCGGATTCGAACCCATGACCAACAAGTCACCAAGGCACAACTTTACCGTTGTGCCAAGGTTCGCCCTCATCTCACTACTTACCAATATATTTAGGTAATTATGACACTACAAAATATATGTGAGTATAAGATTTTCAAAAGGTGCATAATTATAATTCTTAAAAATATATACTGAATACAAAAAATGAAAACATGAAATCATATTGACAGTGCAAATACTTCATAATTGAAACACTAGGATAACATTTGATTCTAGCAAGAGGAAAAACTAAGATTCAAAGAGCAATTTCATATGTGATGTTAAATTTGAAATATATTTTGACGTGTAGGTAGATACTCCCAAGTAGATAACTGTTACCTTTCTGGCACAGGAACTGATTGCTATAGCATATGCCAACGGGGCCACAGCCAAGGCACAAGGGGATGCTGCCACCATAAGCCCTAAGGCTCTGTAAATTGAACCTCTGCAAGCTACATCAATCAGACACTAATAAGCTGAAATACGAAAGTTACATCATATTATATATATATATATATATATATATATATATATATATATATATATGCAACACCATAGTTTTAGGATACTACATCCTTTTAACAAGAAGATTGGAGAAAACATGGGCATTGAGAACTTTATAATTTGGTGATAACGACTGTAGGATAACATTAATAAATAGGAGGCTTTAGTACCACTTGTTAAACCTAAACCATGATACACCCCTTGCCCAAGTCCATCAAAGACAGAAACAAAAGGGCCATGCCATAATGGGGCTGGTTCTGAAGGAACAGAGAGGGCTGCATGCATATGAAAGGAGGAATAAAGAGGGAGAGGGAATTGGAGGGTCTATCCTCACAGCATAGAACAAGACAAGAGAGGTTGATAACAACCTGAATAGCTGGCGCAACATGAATGACGAAGGAATAAGTGGAGTATCTAAGGCATTAACTGAGAAGGTGGATAAATGTGAATAAGAGGAGTAAGAAAGGTGTAGAATAGAATTCAGAAATGGTAACTGGTGAGGCTTTGAGATGCAGTGAGATACTCTGTGCATCAGCAGAATCTCTCCCTTGTAATATTTGTTTTCTTTTTCCTGCACTTCATTTTGTGATTTCAGTAAGCAGAGGCTACCTCTGCTTGTAACTTGTAAGCAGCTTGATCTCGGTTATTTCTACTTTAATTCGAAGTTGCTATGAAATTATTATAAAAGGAAAGGAGCAAATGGCATATCTGACCCACAAAGAAAAACAAAAGGACAACAGGAAACAAACATAACTAGTTATCAAAATTTTAAAATTTATTAACTATATTATACAGCAGTACTAGAGTAAAAGAACTCAAAAATTACCAGATGTACTAATGAATGGCCACTTAAATAAAAATGGCCCAATAACAGCAATAGCAATTGATAACACCACTACAACTTTGCTATAGCGTTCACCAAATTCATCGAGCCACCTTTGAAGTTTAGGTTTATTTGACTGTGCTTCTTCAGTCAACTGAACAATTCTGCTGAGAGTTGATTCCTTCCAAGTTTTGGTTACCTGCAATCAATTAATTTTTTTATTATAGGGCAAGTTTCCAACCAAATCACACTTTTAACAAGACGAACATTACTGACAAACTAGCGATAGCGACCTAGCATCACAATCTCTAGTAAGCCCATACATATGAACCTGACTCATTGCCCTAATTTTCAATCTTCATCAATGAAAATGAAATTCCCAAGCCTAGGTATGGTTAATGTCATGTGAAACTTGCAATTAATCACCAAAAATATAATAGATATTTATTTACATCTGAAACAAACAGCAACTCTCACTAACTACCTATTAATAACTCCAATTTGAGCATCATCACAATCACTCCTACCAACCTCAGAACTAGCAGTTTACAGTCATACTCCTTAAATAAAATATACTACAACAACCAATAATCAAAAGTGTAATAAGATTAATTATACAATTGCAGCCACTGCCACCATATTATTACTATTGCTTCGCACCCATTAACACCACCAATTTGACCTTGTTCTCTAAATTGTATCATCCATCACCATCATGAGCAGTCACCAATTCACCATACTATATCCATCACCACCCAGCCCCCAGCTATTATTGTTGCCATTGCCTTTTCTGTTGTAATACTACCAATATTATTACCACATTTCCAATGTAAATATAAATGCAAAACTTTTAAATTTAGTAGAATATACAAAAATTGCTGAAATTCCAAAACATTGACGTACAGTTCAACATACCTCCACGATTATCCTCCCATCTAAGTTCCTTGCACCACCAGGAATTCTATCTCCAACTTTGGCTTCCAAAGGTTTGACTTCCCCTGTCAAGTGCTCGATCGTAATTGTGGCACTGCCTTGGAATACTTCACAATCTACTGGCACAGACTGATCACAACATCATCCCCATTATACTTCAATAATCTGCTGTATAAAACTTGAAATTGCAAATCATGCATGTATGAGTTTGTATGAGTCTGTGTTGTGTATTAGAATATACTTAAGGTTTGAAGAAATTAAAATATTTTTTCTTTTTGCTCTTTTAGGGGGAGGGAAGGGGCAATGTGAAAGAATACTTTATTAAAAGAGAAAGGAGACATAGAACATGAGGACCAGGAATGCTCTTGAAACAACAAAAGAAAAAGAGACATTTGAATTTTTTAATAAAAATTAATATTGTAAGGAAATTGACTGAAAACAACTGCTGAACCGTGTGAGGAGATTAATAGGCAGTCTTTCCAAAATAAATTTTCCAATATTTGGTCTGTAATGTTTCCAGAACACAGTGATATACTTCGGTACAGACAAGTTGTGTGTACTCGAGATCAAATTAAGCTGCAAAATCAGTTTGGTAGTATAAATAATTTTCACGGCATTGATAATTATTCTATGGACATTATAAAAAGAATTGGAATAATAATTATAACTATTGATTCATAATGCAGCAAAGTAACAAACCATATATATGCAAAGGTTAACTATTATGCCCAAGCCACCAAAAATTGTAATGAACACCAGTTAATGCAAAATACTTATCCAGTTGGAAATCTCAAAAACATCACACCACAACACTCATGGTCTAACCTTCTTCTAGACATTGAAGAAAACCACAGTGACATTGGAACCAATTCAAACGTCAAAATTACAGCGAGGTAACAAATTTACTAAAACCTACCTCACCGGCGCCAACCAGAATATATGATCCTACAGTTACATCATGCACGGGAACCCTCTTGTACGCCAAGTCAAACGTATTAGGGAGTTTATCATCATTGGTATCCAGAACAAGGGCGAAATCTGGATTATTTTCCTTCAACTCCCTAACATCAACCATCGACCGGCTGGTGAAATACTCTTCAGCTGCAGAAACCATTCACACAAGCAAATCAAACTCATTGCACGAAACTCGAACCTACAAAATTTCACTAATTCAGCATGTTTGCGAGTTGGACCAGTAGCTCACCGATATGCGCGAGGTTAAACATGGCAAGAAGCAAGCCTCCTTCCAAAGAGTTTCCCATAAATATCGACGCAAAGGCTGCCATTGCCATTAGCACATGGATGTTCACCTTTCCACTGCTGATTTCAATGAGAGCGTCAAGTGATGCAGAAACCTGATGATAGGAACAACACACATGCAAAGTGTAAAAATGGTATTATAGCAAAAAAAAAAAAAAAAAAAAAAAAAAAAAAA
>PYAF01000962.1:1076753-1109944 GCA_007407185.1 Glycine tomentella | reverse complement strand
AGGTGTGAGGGCAAATTGCGGCGGCGACGAATAGAGCGGTGGAGAAGCAGCATAGATGCAGGTGCTCCCTCAGGATGTCTGCCAGGTCCATCCATCTGGTGGCTTTGGCGAACGCGATGACAGCTTTTTGAGGGCCGGTGAGATTAGCGCCGTGGATGCCGTGTGAGTGGTGGTGGTTGTGACGGTGGTGATGGTCCTGGTCGTGGTTGTGATGATGTTTGTGGTGGTAATTATTGGAGGATTCTGCGACGCAGCGAAGTCTGTGGCGATGGAGAATGAGAAAATTGGGGGAATACAGAGGTTTAATTGAGATTGGGGGAGGGCGAAGAAGGAGGTTGGAGGATCGAATTCGTATAACGCCCGTGTAAGTATGAAGAGAGGATTGCAATTTGGTGGAGGGGATTGAATAAGAAATTGCTTCCATTTTGAGATTGGAGCTTGAGTTCAGACTATCATCTATCAGAGTCTGTTCCGCTGGGAGCTATGCTATGGCTCTGGTGCAGTGGTTACTGGTCTGGTCCTTGACTGGTCGTTATGGACTGAAATTGAAAATGAACCATTCGGGCTCGTCGTTACGCGGCTACGCCATCCCCACCACATGATGTGCTCATTCCCATATTTTGGGTACGCTGTTGGTTGGGCCATGGTAGTAATTGGTAAAATATCATATCACACACTAGTTCTTTATTACTCCCTCCTTCGCATTATCTCCCTCATTCAACTACTTCAATCATGCATCTTAATAAAAATAATTAATTTAATTAATTGCATTAAATTTATTAATTATTTATACTATTATTTAAAATTTATTTTTTATCTTTTTATCCACTTAATTATTTTTCATTAAATGTTTGAAAAAAATAATTAAATAAGGATATGTAGAAAAAAATAATTAATACATCTAGAAATTAGAAAAAAATCTTATAAAAAAGGGTAAACAAATTTCTAAAACGGAATTTTAAAATTAATGATGAAAGGAATAGTTAATTGATACAGTATTTTTTATTTTATATCATACATTTCAAAAATAATTTTGGAATTAAAACTTGAGAGATTCTCCTTTTGTGTTGAAAAAAGTTATACAATGTGTTTTTTAATCCTAGTTTTTTAAAAATATAATTTTGAAAATATAATGAACACTTATGCAAATAATCAAGAGGGGGGATGAATTGGTTTTACCTCAAAGTTTTTAAATTTCCTTTCAAAAAATGTAACAGCGGAAGACTTTCAAAAGGATCGTATCTTTAAAAATCAATTAGGAAAATTATTTCTTTCACCAATCAAACCACTCTTGTGTTGTGACCAATGTTGTAAGATGAACAAAGCTTGTACTTCAAGAATATAATGAAATATTAACAGAAATCTTAAATCACACAAGATTTATACTGGTCTCAACCCCGGAGGCTACATCCAGTTTTTCTTCCAACCAACACTTAGTCAGAGTTTTACTATAACAAATATTAGTTCTTTACAAGCTTACAATGATTTCTCTTACCCACCCTAGGTAAAATTCAAAATCTACTTCCTATAGACTTTTCAAAAGGCCAAGAACCAGAGATTCCCCCTCTATTCTTCCCTCTAGAAATCTTTTCTAGAAAAAGCTTTAAAGAATACAAAGGTTATATAGCCAAACACTCAAATACAAAACAAATATTAAACAAAAAACCAAGTTAAAGGTTCAAGAAAGATATCACCTTATAATCTTCAGCTAATTCAATGAAATGAATGATTCAAACAAACTGAGAATGTATGCAATTGATGATCAATACTCTTTCTTGATGATTTCTTTAATCAATAGCTTGAGCACTTCTATAATAACCAAGGCTAAGTAAATAAAAGAAAGGAAAAGAGAAATTTAAATTTACTATATTTCGTCACAAAAAAGCGTTAGCGACGGAATTAGTGACGGAATTAGCAACGGATTTAGCGACGACCAGTTGCTGGCGCCGTTAGCGTGGGAAGTGGCGCCACTAGCGTGAGATTGCACTAGAAGGGTTTTCTTCTCGAATTTCTGGTGCGATTAGCGCCAGAATGCACCTGGAGGCTATTTTTCTCGAATATTTGGCGCGGTTAGTGCCAGAGTGGCACGATTAGCGCCAGAATGGCGCTATTAGCGTGGGAACGTGAACATGACCCCTATAAAAGGCCATTTACTCGATTTCTGGTCAAAATCTCTCTTTTCTTCTTCCTCCCAGCACTTTCCACCATTGTTGAAGGGCCAAGCTTCATAAACCTTCATCTCTTGACCTAAACATTTAGCACCCAACATGAAACTTGTAGGGAATCCCCCTATGAGCTAGAATCCTTCATCACTTTTCCCTAAAATCATAAACGGAAAGATCGCATTCTCTAGAGAACTTCACAAAACTCGAGTTCGGCGGGGAAATAAGGCTCGGACACCCAAGCTTGGAGAAATGGTCCACTAGCCTTCCTTGTCGTCTTAGAGGTAAGAAACTCGAGTTTTACCGTTTGATTTGGGAATTTGTTCTTGGGATGAATAGTGACCCTTTTTAGTTAGAGCTGGAATTAGGCTTGGGTCCTTTAGAAAAGTATGATTAGGAGGTTGTTGTGATGAAGGATTAGCTTTGAAACATTGATTTTATGGACTTTGATTTTTGGCTCTGAAAAATGCATGTGTAGATAGTATGTTGGCTAATTGATGATTGTAGAACATGCATGAGCCTTGATACTTGCTCTTTATATGCTTGAGAGACTTTATGAACGGCGATATTGTGTGGAAGGAACCGTTCAAGCCATGTTGTTAATTCTTGAGTATTGGCCCGTATAGAGCTTTGAGTTCTTTGTTTTGGCTTGTACCGAGTCTTGGGGAGACTCTAGCGCCTTGGTTAGACTAAGATAAACCGCTGAGGGTCTATGTATTGGTTAGTTCTGATAACCTTAAGATAGATGACTGAGAGGTTTTATGGAAAGGAAGGATATTCCTTTCTTTGTAACGGTTGAAGACCGTTGTTATGTGCTTATGCTTGGTATGGTTGTGTTGATGATTGATTGTGCTTGTATGCCTTGTATAGGGCGTGACACCGAGGGTGTCAGTGACGTAGACCACCGTTCTGGGGTTGAATTGCAGAGCACGGCTTTGCCAGGTAAGTTCTTTGCTCTTGGGGAATGTTTCCCACTGCCTGTGTTCTACCATACTCCGACGAAGTGATGGTTGCATTCATGATGCATGTGCATTGAATTAGTTGTTACTTTCCTCATGATGATATGTATGCATGATTCTATGCCTTGTGTGGATGATTACCTGTTGAATAGATCTTCTAGCCAGTTAAATAGATATGGACCTCCCTAGGAATAGAGCGCAACTCCTAGTTTGGTTTGCTCACGTAAAGGGTGATGATGATCCCTTAAGACCAAGAGATAGGTGGTCCTGTCGCGGTTGAAGCCTATTCTCGAAGGTACCATATACGTGCATCCATGTGTAAAGGGGTAACTCCCGATGGGATGGCACGGGTGTGAGTTCCAATCTCACACTGGGGACTGAGAGTCCCACATGCTGATAATGATGCATCTTGTGGCGGGCGTAGTACCGCAGATATACATTAGAGTTAGATGATGACTATGTATTGTTGTGAGGGCCAGGAGGCCAGTGATTGTGATGTCTTTGATGATGTGTGTCATGGAAGTGAGCCAGGGGGGAGGAGAAGCCTCCAAGAGCCCTGAGCTTACTGAGATGTGTATCTCACCCCGTGTGGGGATTATGTTTTGCAGGTGATTCATCTGACAGAAATGATAGGTCTCAGGGCGGGAGGCCCCAGTAGAGACAGTTCATGTGCAGCTGCATGGCAGCACTGGGAGAGCATGGAGGCTCCTTTGTTTTGTTTTGATGTATTTTGTACCCCTATGAGGGAAGATGTGTGTGTGCACACATGTTTTGGATTTTGTCATGTATATGAACTTTATATGAATTGTGTGTCCTCGTATGAGGAAGTGATCTGCGAGATCAGGGCGATGTATGCCTATTCTTTTGTATAGACACTGTGAATGTCTTGATGATGTATATATGTATACCTGTGGTCTTCTTCTGATATATCTGTAGAGATATTGTTTATGCATCTGCCGTTATTTATGTTGTTTTGGATCGATGAGGCTGGCTTATGTTTATGATCAGTTTATCTTAAGTGATGATGCGTACCATACATAATGAATCAAGAAATAAGGTTTTATAATTGTTTTCGTGTGTCTTAATTAAAGTTAGTTACTGCGCTAATCTGATTAAGTAATTGTTAATACACCGGATGCATACGGGGTGTTACAACTTCTTTCAATCAATGTGAATTATGACACACATCACATGTAACTCTCCATGACACTTTAAATCTTTGATTTTCTCTCTAAACTCAGCCTTAGTGATTTTGAGAACTGTAGAAAGAGTTTTTCTCAAGGTTTTTACGAGTCTATTCTATTTCACTTGTTTTTCAAACAAAGACCAGACTGTTCTATTTATTAAAAAAACATATTTAACTAACTGTAATCGATTATTTCGTTAATGTAATCGATTATTTTAACAATGGTAATCGATTATTTTAACCAGATAATCGATTAAAGTGTTCTTCAGGAATTTGGAAATTTGTTACGAACAAAATAATCGATTAAGTCATCTCATAATCGATTATTCCAAATGAACTTAGTTTTCTAATACACTTGTGTAATCGATTAAGCTCCTTTTTAATCGATTAACACAGACCAAGCTAAAAACACATTAATGCATATTTAATCGATTACGAACATCTGGTAATTGATTAAACCAGATAAAAATGCTTTGTAGAATTATGCAGAAGCTTATGTAATCGATTATTCTGTGACATAATCGATTATCACAGAAAGTTTCTAAATCTGTGTTAAGCTTATTTAATCGATTACGAGTTAGTGATAATCGATTAAAATGTTCATAAGGCATATTCTAGAAAACATACACATGTTGTAATCGATTAAATGATCCATATAATCGATTAAAACAGTGAGAAATTGTTTTATAAAGTTCTTAGATGCCTTAATGAATTTCTATTATTTTTCTTATTTACCACATGATTAAATCTGATAAAATGTATGTATGAATGCATGACTTAATCAAACCTAATGAGGATTATAAAGCTTTAACAACTGAACCAAGCTTAAAAAGAAATTACAAATGCCATCAATTGAGTGGGCATGTGAAACATCAAAACTTGTATTCTTCATTCTTCTTGATCCCATGTCTTCAGCTTTCTCAAAGCTAACAAATTTAAATTTTTGTATTTTTGAAATGTTGCAAATTTCATTCTCCACTTTACACTTCATTTTAACATGAGTAAAAACAAAATTCATCACGTTTTAGAAATAAAAGATCAAATACTAAAATCAATTACTATGTGCATGTTTGAGGACGGAGTCTAACATACGAAAGTCAAACATCTTTCGTATGATACAAAAGTTAATTTTGAACCGTTAGATGTGTTAATTTTAAAATCAATGGTTAATATTTTTTTTCTTTTATTTTTTCTTTTTCTCCTTTTTGTTTCTCTTTCCCAATTTACCCTTCTCTCTCGCCAGTGTTCTCGCCTTCTTCTTCCTTCTTCTGCTCAAAGCCCTCCATCATCTCTTCTTCGTCGGAATCACTCTCCCTCTCTCTGTCGCATCTCAAACCTTCAAACTCTTCTGCGATGTCATCTTGTTCTTCACCTTCTGCGGCATCAGCACATCGGCTCCTCCCGTATCATGCATCATCCTCCCGAGGCGGTGCTGTTGGAGCTCACCACCTATGAAGCGGCCAATGGTGAAACCACCACGCCAAAAGAACTAGGTTCTGTGCCCAAAAAACGACGACGACGGAAGAAGCGAGGAGAAGTTTTCACTTAACACATTCATTTTCTCTCTCCTTTTCTCTCTCCGCATTCACGTCTCCGCGTTCCAGCCCCATTCCTGTCGCCGCCGTCGCCCTCTGCCACTGTTTCCCTCTGCTGCCTCCCACCCCATCGTCGCACTGCATCTCCCAACATTCCAATGCCACGGGCAAAAATGAAAACCGCAAGTGTGAGATCAAAAACGATTGGTGAATTTTGTGGTTCGCAGTGGTTTTGCGGTCCCGTTCCCTCTGTGGATCTCTCTTCCCCATACCCAACCTCGTCTTCTCCACCTTATTCTTTTTTTCAGGAAGGTAAGGACGTGGTTGCACGCGCTAAAACAGGTACAGTGACGAAGGGTCACGCGCATCCTAGCAGAGAGTGAAGGGAGGAAGCAAGGACAAATTGGGTGTTTTCAATTTCATATTTTTGTGAATCAGATATGCTCGATTACTAGATATGTTTACGAGTAGTTGATTAATATGTAGATATTTTCAATTTCATTGTTTTTTCCTTCTTTATTTGGATCATTCATGGATGTTTAACAATTGAGTTTCTTTGCGATAAGAGAGGCTAAGAGTCACGGTGGAGAAGTAGTGGGAAGAAGAAGAGACAAAGAAGCACAAAGGGTGAAATCGGAAAAGTAGAAAATTAAAAAAAAAGAATAAAAAATGATTTTAAATATAAACTTGATCCAACGGTGTATAATAACTATCGTATGATACGAGAGAAGTTTTCCTTATGCACACTAGACTTCGTCATGTTTGAGTATCCATAACAAACAAATGTTGGTGACAGAATGAAATTTGCAAAAGCATTAACATCTTCCTTTTGCATTCAATTGGTGGACCATTGTATTTGATCTCAAAATTCGTACACAACAAATTGGATTGTTCTAAATCTTGACGTAAAATACATTTTATCCTTAAAAACTATTTTTCAATGATAAATGAGAAAATTACACTCACTTTTCCTATATTTAGGACTTATTACACTCACACTCCATCATTTAAGAATCCTACACATACCCCCCTTCATTGTGACAAAATCATCGCACAGACACCCCCTTCCGTCAACTCTCGGACATGCAATTTAATGAAATTTTTAGCCATAAATACCCTTATCTTCTTCATGGACACAATTTGATATTTTTGCTTCCAACAAATAGGTTCAAAACACACCTCAACATCAACTTATAACCAACATAAACATTTTTACTCACCCACCCGATGGTGCTCAACAACAAGCAACGTTCAATGTTTGGGCTTAATTTATTTAATAAAAAATCAAATTCACACCAAGAAGCAATTTTCACAACATGAAGCAATATTCAATGGTGCGCACTTGAAATTGAACCCACACCAGCAAGCTATGTTCAATGGTGCACCAACATCATCAACACGTACCACAAATCAAACCCATAAACCAAGCCACCAGGCTCACCACAACATATACTAACCCACTAACCACCGTAGCTATCACAACAACCTTGGGAAAATAGAATAAAGAACAATCCAAAACGAAAAAAAGAGTCAAGAACACAACCCCAAGAACATTAAGAGCAACTAAACCATGGACAAATTGAAGTAATATTAAAAAAAAAAAAAAATACTGAAATGTGTTGTTACAATGAGGAAAAGAATATTGACTAGTTACAGTCAAGCCATTCCAAAGGACAAAGAAAACTTGCAATTGTTCTTCCGTCACACCTAACCTAGACATAGGCTACAAGACTCTTCCTCTTCTTGGAATTAACCTACAGCGAACGCAAGACAACAAGATCTGAACGCAACGAACACAATTTAGAAAAATTAGTCTTTTGAAACAGAATCACAAATCCAAATATGAACATCCACTTGCCGTTGTTGAACGCAGTGAACACGCATGAGGCAAGGTTAGTGCACGGGCGAGAAGAAAAGAAGACGTTGTCCAAGGTGAAACTCGAATCGATGGAAGTGATGAGTGATGGTTGTTGAGGTGAAGTGCGGTGCGATGAGTGGGTTGTGGAGGCAAGGCGGTGCGGTGAGTGGTGGTTGTGGACAAAGTGCGGCACAAAGGTTGGTGGTCGTGGTTATGAATGAAGTTGGGCAAAAAGGATGAAGAGGCAAAGTGTGAAGATTAAGTGGAAGGATTTTTTGGAGATTTCACTCAAAACTTAACAGCTCTAGTAACAGTAATGGTTAAGGGGAAACAAAAGAAAAACATTTTAATAAAATGAATGCAATTATAATAAGGTCTAAACATAGGAAAAGTCGGTGTAATTTGCTCTTGATAAATTTGTGTGGGCTTGACTAGAAAGAATGCGTCACAGTGAAATTAAAATAATGCATGACATACTTTATTTCATTGATAAAAGACATCTATTTTTCATAATTTTTTCTATAAATCTTTCAAAAGCTGTCAAAATAAAATATTTTTAATTGACAATAAAAAATATAAATAATTTCTTTTAAAACTAAAAACCTTGTTTTTTATTATTTCTTATACAAATTTTTAATAACAAAAAAAATGAAATGACATTTTATTTTTGTATAAATAAGACTTTTTTTTTTTGTGCAACATGGTTAAAATGGATCATGCCAGCCCAACCAACTTTTGTTTCAGGCCACAAACATACCTTTTTTTGCACATCCCAGACCTGAAGAGCTTCATATAATAACATGTACCTGAGCCACCAAACGTTTCCATTGTGTATAATAGTACTGTGTAAGCTTTAAAAATTAAAGAATGAATTAGTCAATATTCTTACAACAACAATCGAGTTTCTCTTACAACAATTGAGTTTCTTCCCTAATTTTTCAAGGGAAAGATGATACAGTTTATAACAACAATTAAAAATACAACAGGATGAAGACCAGGGATTCTATGTGTCTTCTCATTCATCCTTCCCCTTACCTTTTCCTTCAGAGACTTTGGCGCCATCATATGCTGAAAGAAAGAAGGTGCTTTGATTTTTCTGCAAAAACCTGCAATGAGTTTATTTATCAAACCATCAGCAACAAAACCCTGTACAGAAACATAACAATTAAAATAAACATTCTAATATTCAAAATATAATAAATGAGCTAGGTTTCGGTTTTTACTTGAGAAAGTCAAGTAATTTCTGCTGCAAGCGATTCAATGTTTCCTCCTCAATAGTAACATATGCCAAAAGCTCAGGTAACTTAACTGCAAGCACAAGAAGGAAAATACATGATCGTTTAGCAGAACATATTATGAAAATTCTGTCAGATATGTTGATCAAGGGTAACATTAAAATGCTATACTCATAACAATGTAAACTATATTCCATCATCCTAATGGCTAGAAATACAAATACTACATCAATGGGATTGGAACCCAACACTAAATTCAAGCAACTAGCCAGGAAACATTAAAAGATAACAGATGTCGAAATTTTACAGGCAAATCAAAAGTTCAGGTAACTTAATAATCACCAGGGAATCTATGATTATTTAGCAGGTATCACATTAATGGAATCATAACTTAAACAATTCATATTCTTGCAACTGGCAATGAACATTAAATGGTAAGAGATGTCAAAATTTCAACTTTCATCAAGAAAAGCTGACAAAGCTTTCTTTAATTAAAAGTACCCTCAAAAGAAACAAGGATGAGAATAAAATTATATCCTAAGACAGAATGCAAGCAGAGGTGTGATTGCACACAATATTCTCCTTTCAAGCACACACTTAGAACCAGCAAAAAGTAAGATCATACCAAAGAGGCGTAATAAATGTTCAGCACCATATATGGTTGACGGAGACACATTATCCACAATTGCATCATTATATTGCTTGCGTTCTTTTTTGTACAAGAGCATCATAGGCAATGCTTTATCAAAATAACACCTTATTCCTTTCAAAATTTCTCCTATTGAATCAGGAGCCCTGTATCACAGATAATGTACATGCTTTCATAGTTAGTATAGGTGTCCACAGCTTACATCTAATAGCTACAACTAAATGTACAAGATGAATAAATAACAAAAATAAATAGACAGAGTAGAAAAGGAGGAAGGGAATGCAATTTTAATTATCAATCTATTTCTTACATGCCATCCTTCTTTGATTTGTATTCAAGGTACTTTGTCAGAATTTCATCAACAGTTGGTGAACGGGGAAGTTTTAAAAGCTGCAGGGACCATATCAACAAATCAAAACATTATGGAATGATTCATGCATTAAAATATGATACAGTTTAAAAAGTGATAATTAAAAATAAGAATACCAAAACAATACCATCAACAAACTTTGTAAGCCAAAAAGATAAACTAAAAAATGCATTGAAGAGAAATGGGAGTGGCAGGGATCTCATACTATAATACAACCATGGAATTTGAGTGCATTAATTCTCTTTATTTGGCTCAGAAAATTTAATAAAGCATAATATCTGCATTTCAATATAAGGTATAATATAAGAGTATTCATTAATATCTTCATTTCAATATAAGGTATCATATAAGAGTAATTCAAAATAGAGTATATAAGTGAGATGCACTCACCCTATGAACTAGCTTTTGGGGTTTAGTTATGACTAAAAATTAAAATCACATTCTATTCAAAGGGTCACCCACCATGTTATCTACACATTAATCACAAAAGTGTTGGACGTGAGAGGGTGTATTGGAAAAAATCTAAGTCCCACATTGGCTAGAGATAAAAGGCCAAAATAGAGTAATGAATACTCTTATATATAATAGCACAAGCCAAAGGACTTCCTTTCATAACAGAAACATTGCTTTCTCTTAAATGATACCAAACAGAATGCCTCCTTTCCCCTTTCCCCTCCCTCCCCCCTATTTATCTAGCGGACCCCTCTATTCTCCATCGTCCTTTAAAAAAAAAAAAAAAAAAATTCTCCATCGCCTAATTCCTAAAAAATCAGATGGCTTCAAATTGCTGAGTGACATGTTAAATTGTACTAGCATAATATTATCATTCAGTTTCAAGGGAAAGGAAAACAAAGTGAATCAAGGTTCTCTCTTTCAGGGGGCTATGGTAACCTTTACCAGAAACATGCGTTAATTCTAACTCTGCACATGTGCATTTTTAGCATGTATGAGAGAACAAAAACAGTGAATTTAATAATTTTCCATGTACCTTATCTTGCTGAGTAACAGAGTCCCAATCATCAACAAGTTGTTTCTTTAATGTTGCAGGAATTTGAATCTTGACAAGCTTTTCAACAGTCCCACTGCCCTTCTAATAATTAAAAAACCACACTTAACAGAATATTTTCAATTAAAAGAGTACTGTTCAAAACTGAGAAATTCCAATCAAATCAAGTCTCAAACAAACTCGGAGGTATTTTTCATTTATAAAATAATATTTATTATGGCATTTTGACTTTATCATATGAAATACTATGAAATATATAAAATGAAAACAAGCCAGCAAAAGCAATTAAGTCATTATATGAAGAGAATTTCAATGCAAATGATAAATCTTTCAGGATTTTAGAATAAAAGAACATTCCAGAAATACAATTAAACCACAGAATAAAGCAAACCTCAACTCCCCCATCATGCTTTCTTTTCTTCCCTTTTGACACTGCACAGAGATTGATGTGTTAAACTTATTAGTACATACAAATTGTAATATGGCATGCAACTATAGCATTTCAAATGAGAATTTAAGAGGTCCAACTTGTTAATTACTGCACTTAATGCAGGGATTAAGAAAATGAAAAGCATGGAAGTGCTAATTGTGTTGGGCTTTAATATAAAAAAATATTGGGCTAGTGTGGCCCAGGCCAAAATAAAAATGAGATGGTCAAAGGCCTAATTAGAAATTTCAAAAATAAAATTAAAACAAAACAAAACAAAAAAAATAAAAATGTTACATAAAAATGAAAAAAATATACAGTTGAGGAAGTCAAACAAATTTAATTTATGTGATAAGGGAGGACTTGAAGAAAATCCGTATAATTATATTCCAAATATTCAATAAATTACAATGTAACTAAATGCAGGATGGCTTAATCGGATTTTTTCGTTCAGACCTGGCCCAAATTAAATTATATTTAGGCTAAAACAGTGATGCCCAAATGGAGATTTTCTGGGCCAGGGTTTGGTCACGTCTTCAGTCCAATAATAGCGTATGATGAATGGCAATGTTATTTATCAGATGAAAGCAAATATAGTCTCTAATATATAAAAGATCTAATTAACAAGGGAGATTGTTATAGCAGGGTTTGAATAGATCAAAACTCGGGTAGCTTATGATGTATACATCTGGCTTCTATTGATAAACCTAAATGCATTAAGTATTATTGCAATCACAAATATTGAAGTTGAAGTTATTGTAGAAGCACATTGTAAACAAATAAAATGCACCAATAATTTTGTTAAAAGCAACAAGTAATGATAAGTGATACTTTAGAAAAGGAATATTAAAAGCAACAAGTAATGATATGTGATACTTTAGAAAAGGAATAACATGGGCAAGAACGAAATATGCCAAAAAAATATAAAAGGCAGCTTCCTTAATCTGAAAAATCTGTCTACTTAACAAACTGTCATAGGCCCCCTCTTATTATATACAGATTATTGGCCATTGTCGTGGATATATATTGTGTGTAAGATTACAATCCTAATTCAAGAATCAGGTAGTATATAATAAGCAGCAAAGTGCGTAACCTTTTCAGCAGGATATTAAATCTACAAAAAAGAAAAACCTGAAAACTTTAAAGCCTCTGTTACCCAAAATGTTATAAATTTACTTCTTGAAACAATTCTTACATATGGAATTTAATATCCGAATATTTAAGACAATAGGAACTCAATCCTAGTGATAATGAAGAAAAAGGTTCATATCTGTATCCATATGATATGACTATATCTACATAGATATAGATATATAAAGATGTATATGCAAAAAGGAAAGTGAAACATAAAATTGAATGAATACCATTATTCTTGACATCTTCTTTATCCATTTTGGCATCTGCAGAATCCAAAGCAAATATAAAGTATTAAGCTTACAAAAAAAATAATCTAAGTATTATCTTTCCAAGTCCAACATTTCCAGAAAAAAGAGCAAATTAGGATTTGGTTCAACACAACTGTGTATACATTTTGTCAATTATTTAAAACGGGAAAACTGATTTCAATAGCAAAAGGTTGCATATCCTGTAACAATTTCGAAAGGACAATATAAAATGTTTTTGTGCTTATATGGAAGAAGATCCAGAATTAATTTTGGTCCAAGTTAACACTCACATTTTCCCCCAAAAGTAGTGTTGAAGGAAATCAAACATACTTTTAATGTTATTATTATCAAAACATGGTATATTGTTTATAGTCTATACTAGCACTTTGCATCCAAGCACTTGATAAGTATATAGATTTTATATCTTGTACTCCTTTTCCCTTTGAAGGGTCCAGATATCCTTTTACCAATAAAAATCAACTATGTTCAAAATAGAATATTGACCAAAAATTTCAGAGCTCAGTTGATGAAGGGCCCTTGCAAACCTCATTAACCATTACTAATCAGTAAACACTCATTGAGAACATAAAAGAAGAGCCTTTAGTAAAAACAAAAAAAACAAAAAACAACAGAGCCTTAAGGTGTCCACATCTGCAACTTTATATATATATATCAGATACAAGCAAAAAAGCCTTTAATAAAAAAAAAGGCACAATATAATTGAAATTATTGAATACATAATCCAAATACTCTGGAGAGTAATAAAAAGAACTGGGGGACTTCAGACCCCCTTTGCCAAGAGATTTGTTATGCACAAACTAGATAAGCAAAAGCTTCAAGAAACGGTCATAATAAATTATCACCATTTGAAAGAGAGCTTACCTGTAGAAGTTTTGGCCTTTCCTTGAGATGAACGCCCAGACTTAACATTCTTGTCTACATTTAGCTTTTTGTCTAGGGCCTGTTGTTTCATTACATTCTCTTCAGTATGTTTCATCAAACGTTCCTCACCTACCCATTCGTCCCAACTGTTGGAATTTGGAAATATGTTGAACCAATGATAATGATTCTTTGTAACCTTTTGCATTATTGCATGTAATAATAATCATTTTACAAACATTTTATGGCAAACATATGAAGATGGTTCTCTGTAAAATCTATAGATCAGTTATCACAAAGGCCTTTCCCACTTTCATTCTCATTTAAAACGAGAGTTTCACTTTGGAAAATTTCAAGTATTAACTCTGCTTTTTACTTGTGGCTTGTTCTTTTTAGCCATTTTGGGTCTCACCATGTACACAAGAACAAATATAATATTTCAGAACACATTGTAATCGGAAAGGTTGAAGAAGCATCCTCATTGAGATGTTGTCATTTTCTGTTAGTTGAAATGAAACAAAGGAAAGATAAGAAACTCACTTTTTACTCCAGCCCTGCAAAACAGCAAATGAAACAACCAAAGTCAATAGCATATCCCGTAATCACTTGAAAGTTTCAAATGTTCAACACTTGTAGTCACTCAGAACTCCAAATCTTTCAAGCTAAAGCATTAATTAATTTGAAAAGTTAAATCAAGGAACACTCCAAATATGAGGTAACCAATATAGATGACTAAGTCCTTATAGAATGCAGTAAATTAGGCCTACGGGAAAAGTAATATTATGGTTGAACTTACAAGGTAGTGAACAAAATATTTCCATTCACTCTTTCTGATCTCGGCTTTTTGCACCTGACAATCAAAGCATGCAGTAAATTATATCACAACTACAAAACGACAAGGGAAAAGAACTGTATAAAACGCACTCTATCTAGAGAATGATTAATTATTATTCACTAGGAAGCCCTATATTAGACAAACGTAGTAGAAAAAGACTAATTGAAATAACCCTAAATATACTCTCAATTTCATAAGTGGATATGACAACATGAAATCAATCACATGTTAGAAAAATTACATGCCTTGCGATAAAAATTAAAATCACCATCAAAATTTTACAGATTAAATTGAACAACAGAAAATAGAGCAAATGATGAGAAACCGTGAAAGACCTTTCGAAGTTTCTCCTTAACAAGAAAAAGCGCTGTTAAGTCACAATTCAGTCAAAGCAAGGAGAATTCGCTATTTTTTTTTCACAAAACAAAAACAAACGAGAACATGAGAAACACAAGCGAAATCCCTAAAACACAGCAAACCCCAGTGCAGAACGGTTACTGAGCAGTTAACAACTGCAAAGGTTCCGTTACGGTAACTATAAAATTCCAAACGGAAAACAACAAGAGGAAGCGGCAAATCAAGACAGAGAGAAAAAAAAAGTTGAAAGAGAATGGAAGGGGAGAGGTGAAAGATGCCTTTGCTTCGTAGATGCGAGGGCCGTGGTAGGCGAGGACTTTCTCGCCCTCGGAGTAGACGGCGGAATTGGAGGGCTGAGCGTCGCCGGCTGAGGCGTCGGCGGAGGTGGCGGAGTCGTTGTCCTTGGATGAATTTCCCATGGGTGATGGAGTGAGAGCGACCGAGAGAGCGAAAATGGAACTCTGGGCGGGAACCGGGAAAACGACACGCTGTGTGTTTGGGAAGAAAGTGAGTAAGTGCCTACGAGATACAGAATTTGGACCGGTTTTTGGATTTTTCATTTTTCGATGTTCGACATTTTGTGCATATATAGTGAACAGTGCATAACACACAAACCTTGGTCTGTAAAACTAATTGGATTAGGTCGTCGCGTATATTTATTTGGGCTCTTACTTTTTAGTATTTACATCTCCATTTTCTCTAATTACACCCCATATCCCCTTTCCGCCTCTCTATTACCTATTATACATTTTTATCTTAAAGAAATACACTCATTTTGCTTTTTGGAAATGTATTTCCAAATTTACATATACCTATTCTAAAATATATCTCCATAACTATGATTCATAGTTTCAGAGATATAATTCTGAAGATATACTTTTGGAATAGATATATATTTTTCAATAAAATAAAGTATCACTTAATAATTAAGATGATTGGCGAGAAATAAAAAATGATAAATACTAATCTTATACCCATGTTTGTTAGTCTTATTTTTATCCTATCATTAGTACTCTTTAAATCCTATCTAAAATCTTAATTTCATCTTATTTTTCTTATGCTTTAAACCTTAATTTTAAATTATCTTCACCATATATTCATTATATAATACTATATTTTCATCATTATTATACAATATCTTGTGTATTCTTTCATGTGGCAATGTGCTTCAAGGTACGTTTATAACTAACTTCGAGTGGCATCAAATCATTGACGTAGACTTGGATTAGAAAATCAATTAATGCACTTAAAGGAAAGAAACCATAGTCAAAAGCTTTTCTTTGTAATTAAGGTGTATAATATATGAAGTTAGTGATGAACGTACCTTGAAACACAGTGTGACATGAAGGAAAACATAAAATATTATATAATAATGATGAAATACAGCATTATACAATGAATATATAGTAAAGATAGTTTAAAATTAGGATTTAAAGAATAATAAAGATAAGATGAAAATAAGATTTTAAATAGGATTTAAAGAACACTAATGATATGAAGAAAAAAAGACTAACAAACATGGATATAAAATAAGTGTTTATCATTTTGTTTTATTTCTCGCCAACTATATTAATTCTTAAGTGATAATTTTATTAAAAAAATATATACCTATTCCAGAAGTATATCTCCAGAACTATGAATTATAGTTCCAAAGATACATTTCCAAAATAAGTATATGTAATTCTAGAAAGACATTTCCAAGAAAAAGAAGGTGTACATCTTTAAGAAAATGGGTATAATTGATAATTGAGAGGTAGAAAGGGGATATGGGTGTGTACTTAGATAAATAGGGGTGTAAGTAGCAAGAGCCTCTTTGGTCAAAAATCAAATCTATTTAAAATAAAATGATTTATTTGCATATTTTGTCTTTTATTTTCAAAATAGTTCAGATTTTGTCTTTTAAAAAAAAATCATGAATTTTGTCTACAAACTAAATTTCACAAATTTTGTTCCTTCATTAGTTGACTATCGATTGTGGTTAGTTAATTGTGTGCAGCAATGTTGCACTCTTAGAAGGATTCCCTCAACCATAAAGCAACTAAAATTTATGCTTTAAGTCCACCAGCAAAAAATCATATGCTATTAGACGTTATAAGTAAAAAAGGTCTCATACATAGACAACAAAATCACATATGTTAGTAAAAAGATCCAACATTTTTAAGGTATAAGTCTTACATGTAATTTATCATAAGTTTTATTTTTAGATTTGATCTGATTTATTTGAAAGTCTGACTTACCTGTTAACCTACTTAAAGGTCTATTTTATGTTGAAATGTTTATATAGGTCTAACTTCTCTCTACATGGGATAATAGTATTATAGACCATTAAGAAAAAATTCTATACAAAATATACTATAGTCTATAAAATCAAAATTGTTGCTACTCAATACATGATATAAAGATGGAATTAAGCGAATTAGATTTTTAAAGAGTCAAGTCTAATATGTGTTATATGATATAAGTTTATTATCTTAGTTATAACTTAGTAGAGGTCTCTTTTGTAATAAGGCTTTTAAAGAACATAAATTTATCACTCAATAAGTTTATATATTTGACTTTTCATGTAGGTGAACATATTTAGGAGGTGTTTGTTTCATAATATAATTATACATGAGAATGCTATTTTCATGGATATGTTCGGTTAGTATTTAGTAATTTTGAAGAAAAAAGAAGTTAAAATTTATACAATTAATAAATTAAAAAAAAGCAAAAGGTAAAAAAGAGTAACGGGAATAGGTATTAACTGTTCTTTCTAATGGGAATATAGACACCCTTCCCCTACTCATGCGAATACAAATTGCTTACAACAAGAGTACAAATTTTTTAGGAATCAAATATGTCAGAAAATATATTGTCATAACCTTCTAAAAAGCATGTAAATAATCATTCTCACTCACATTTCCACGAATAAAAGACGTCTTGAAACAAATGTTCCCTCATATTTTAAAATGATAAACAAATATTCAATATATCATTACAAATTTAATATAATAATAACATTAAACATTCAAGTTGGTCTGTTATATCTAAAAGTTTTTTTTTAAGTGTTCTAAAGTCCGAACTTTTTAATTTTAACTCATAAAATTTTCATAGTTATTGTTTTCCAAAATGATATAATATAATATAATATAATATAAAACTCTAGAATGCATAAATCAATTTACACAAAATTATTTTAATTTAATCAATAATTTCAAATTCAAGTCATAAGTATATAATTATGTTAAATATTTCTAATATTGCTTCTAGTGGAAGATATGTGTTTGGTAAAAAAATATAAAATATATTTAAATAGAAAACAACTAAAAATATAAATTTTGTCTCGTTCACAAATGTTAATTAATAGTTTTAAATTAATTATAATCAAATCAATATAAAATGAAGAATAATAAAATTTTTTGAATGCAAAAAAAATCATTTGTATTTTTAAAAAATAACAGTAGTGGGTCATAAAAAGAAAAAACTATTAAAAGGAAAAATTAATAATATTTAAATATCTTATCTAAAATGAAAAAAGACTGTAATTATTTTTCCAATAAAAATTAACAAAAAATTTTAAAAAAAGCTAAATTTCTTTTTACTCGGACTAAGAATGTAATATATCACTTTTTTTTTCTTCCAAAATTAGATTTGAATGAATCCAAACTTAAGTACCTAATGTTTGTCCACTGAAAATTGCACACCTATAACTTTCCATTTCTCTTTCATTGATCCCATGCCATGCAAGCGCTTCTCGCAAATCTGGAACCCCTTCACCGTCTGCAACTTTGTTGCCACTGTGGTTTCATCATTGTCGCCATCAACACTGGCGTGAGAGGTGAGCCTTCTGAAGTCGCAACCTTCAACTGATATTTTGAAGAGAAAGATAACCACGTATTTGAACCAACCCAGAAATCAACTTGGGCACCATGCTCCTCTGCTCCAAACCCACATCTAACACAGTCTGAAACACAATGGAGAAGCAGAAAATGCAGCTGCGACCTGCAGTAGAGATCTTGAATAATTGCACCTTGGATCTGAGATTGAGAGGAGGTAGTGGCGGACCTAGGAATTTTTATTTATGTCCATACACTTAGTGGTGGGGGTTCGGGGACAGCACCTCCAAATATTTTTTTTGTAAATAAAATTTAAATCAACATTTTATGTACAAGGTTATAAACCCGCTCAAAATATAATTATTTTTATAACAATTAAGATGCATATAATAGTTTGACCAAACATTAAACTCCCAAATTTTACCAATCCTCCAAAACAAATATGAGAATACACTTCAGTAAATCCATACATTATCATTCTATTTATAATGGTGAATAAAAAAGTCAACATTACTTGTACATAAGGCTAGCAAAATCACAGTAAAGGCTTTCATCTCTAGAATATTAACTTGTTTGAGAATATCAAACCTGACATCAATTGGAAGATATAAAAGTCATTACCCAATTAAACCCGACTAACGAGCAAAAGATATGAAGCAAAAAAAGTAAAGCAACGCAATAAAACAAAGTGTAGATAACAAGTAAAAATAATAGAAGTTACAAAGTAAATACCGTGATTACAAAAGCATTCTTCGATTCTTCATTCCTTGCATTATATCTTCATCATCAATCCTATTAAATATATCGCGTTCAACATAAGTTAGCATACATGCATTAAACCAATCATCACTCATTCGATTGCGCAACTTATCCTTAACAAAAGTTATTGTAGAAAAAACTCGCTCAACACTAGTCGTTGCTACCTGTAGAACGAGTGCCAGCTTTATCAACAAATAAACCAATGGATAAAAAATATCCTTTCTCTTCTCAACCATCTTCAAAGCAAGGTCAGAAATTCTTTTCAAATTGACAAAATCAGAATCAGCTCTTACATCAACAATAAAATTACTGAGACTTGAAGAAAGAAAAAGAATATTTGCATGCTCATCAAACTCCATAAGATAAAATCTAGCAAACTCAATCAACTTTTCTTTGTTAAAAATAGCAAATGAGTCACGAGGATCAAGACAACTCCAACACTCAAGCAACTTGGTATTGACATTATCAAATCGATCACTCATCTCTTGAACCTGAGTATCTATCACTCAAATAACTCCACTTTAAAGTAGTGCAAGAATGTGAATGATTCCAATCTCCGTCTAGATCTCCCTTTAGGAAAATAAGCATCCTCCATATTCGGAATGTCAATATCATATTTATTGGAAAAAAAGGTTTGTTTCTTGAAGCAATTCATCAAAGCCATTATCTCTCACCTCTTGTAAACGAGACTTGACTACGTTCACTAAATCAATTGCATTTAAAAGGTTTTGATCTTTTCTTTTTAGTGCTTGCGAAAACTCATAAGAAATGCCCAAGATAAGTTGCATAAGATGCAACAAGCATGCAAACTCAAAATCCTCTATGGCATACAAAATGCAACCTGCATCAGTTCTTGCAGCATCATTCTTAGGGTCGTCTTCAATAATTTTCATCAAGGAAATTATTGGAGAAAATAATGAGATAACACTTGTAACTGTACCAAAATGAGAACCCCAATGAGTGTCTCTAGGTCGCTTTAAGGTTGTCTCTTGATTTAAACATTTTCTAGTTGGTATTTCACCACAAGCAATTCTTTCAACGATATGCTCATATTGATTCATTTGAATAATTTCCTTCCGCTTGCATAAACCCCCCACAACGGTAGCCATCTTTTGAAGCATGTCAAAAAATTCTTGAATCTTTTTGTGATGTTTTGCAACCTTCACAAGTGTCAATTGTAACTAATGAGCAAAACAATAAATGTATAATGCAGATTTGTTCTCTACCAAAATCAAACTCTTAAGCCCTTTGAATTCACCCCGCATATTACTAGTACCATCATAGCCTTGTCCGTGACATTTAGACAAACTTAAACCAAGTTTAGAAAATATCCCATCAATCGCTTCTTTTAGTGATTGTGCGGTAGTATTTGAAACATGAATTATGCCAATAAAACATTTAACAATAGACCCCTTTTTGTTTACATATCAAAGTACAACTGTCATTTGTTCTTTAATTGCAACATCATGGGCTTCATCAACTAGCAAGGAAAAATAATCATCCCCAAGATCACTAATTATTGCTTTAACAGTCAAATTAGCACAAGCTTAAGCAATATCTTTTCTGAATTTTTGGTGAAGTCAATTTATGATTATCGGGGGCATTTTCCAAGACCGCACCACTCATCTCTTTATTTAGCTTAGTATAAAACTTTAGAGGTTCAAGAAACAAACCTTGTTGATTTGAACTTTCAGATTCATCATGTCCCCGAAAAGGCTGACCATTTCGTAGTAGGTATCTAGCACAATCTAAAGAAGCTTTCAGCCGAATACGATAATCAATTCTTTATTGTTCAAAAATATTTGAAAAGGCAATATCAATATGTTGCTTTTGCTTCATCAAATCTTGACCAGCTTGATAACATCTATTATGAATACTCTTATACTCCCCAACATGAACTTTGATTCTATCCTTCTTCTGCCAATTTTTGAAACCCATACTGACAAATGCTGCCTTCGTCGAACCACTACCTTCAACCTCCATATCAAATAGATAACAATACAAGCAAAAACATGCATCTTGTGATACACTATACTCCAACCAAGAACCAAATTCTTCATACCACTTAGGATTGAATCTACGCATTTTTCCAAACATTTTCGTTTGAGGGAATGGTTTCAGAATTGGTTGAGTTGGCCCCTTGAGCAAATAAGCTCTCTGAATATCCTCTCTCTTTATAGGATTTGATGTCATTGAATAAATTGAAAAGGTTTTTTTCCTGGATCCGCTTCAAGATTTTCTATATTAACTTTTGCTTGAGGTGGTTGTTTAAAACTTTGAAATTGATATGCTTGTGGTAGTACACTTTGTCCTTGAGATTGAGAAGAATTTTCTACAATTGAAACAGTTTGTCTCTGAGGTTGATCGAATTCAATTTCTGCATTTGTGGGTTTTTGACGTTTGAAATAAGATTGTATCCCTGAAAAATAAAAAAGTAAATATCAATTATATTGTTTATACTATTAAGACAATTATAACAAATAAATAAGTATAGAAAGTTACTTTTTATTGAGACTTGTTAAATTATTACAAACCCACAAAGGAAAAATGTCTACATGTAAAACTTGTCATTTAATTCATGAAATTGGTCTTATATTACAACCAACAATCAAATCAATAACCTTTAAACATACAACACAAACACAAACCCAGTGAATGCATTCACAAAGTTGCACACACTAGAAGGCAAGATGGGAAAATGTCCATCTCACTAACTTAAGCAATAAACCAAACACCACATATGCATTCAAAACTTTTGCAGTGACAATCAAACATTTTATCAAACAGCTGGCAACTAAAACACAAATTAAAAAAAATCCTTATCAGATAAATACATCTAAACAAATTCTAGGTTCAAAGGAATCAAAATTAGCGTAAAGCAGAAAATAATTGTGTTATACTTGCTTTCAGAACGCTCTCTTAAATAATCAACACTGAAAATTTTAGCCTTTTACCTGGTCTAGTGAGGAACGGTGAAAAAAGCTTGAATCAGCTTCAATGGTGGTAATGTCCCGCGGTGGAGGCTCACGACGAGGTCGAGGGTGTGGACCGTGGAGTGGCCGACGACGGTGACGACGCAGGCATGAACGCAGATTGGAGGCCAAGGCCGAGGCCAAGCAAGCCGTGAGCGTGACGACGGCGCGACGGACACGAGGATGTCGGCGTTGGGAGGTGTTGCGCGAGAAGGCTTGGCCTTGGTGGTCGACGGTGACGACGCAGGTAGGCACACAGGAATGTAGATTGGAGGCCGAGGCCGAGTCCAAGCAAGCCGTGAGTGTGACGACGACGCGACGAACACTAGGGTGTCGACGCAGGGAGGTGTTGCGCGAAGTGGTCAGTGGTGGCAAAGGACTCCGTGCGGACTCGACGGTGAGAAAGCGGACTCGACAGTGAGAAAGACGACGGGATGGGATTCTCGACGGCATCAGGGTGGATATTCGTAACTCGGAGCACGTCCTCGCAAGACATAGGGGTTGATTGCGTTGACTCTCGCTGGTGCTTGTTCAAATGCGTGCAAGAGTTAGATTCCTGTGTATGAGTCAGATCTCGGTGGTGCCATTTCATTTGTTTGGAAACATGAGATTTCATTAGTGTAGCAATTGCTAGCAAATGCAATGTATTTTACTCTTTCTTTCATGTAATTTTCATTTGTAGGATTTTTTTTATCAATCTGGTACACTTTGTACCAGTTTTGGTGATTCAATAAATTGTCTTTTTCGAAAAAAAAAAAAAACTCTCGTTGCCTTCATCTTTCAAAAGATTTGCCTTCATCCGATTCCTTTCAAAAATATATTTGTTGAGGGTTTCTTGATTTGGATTGATGTGAGGGAATAAAGGTTTGATTCTTACATTTTTTTTAATTCGTGATGATTTTTAGTTGTCATAAATTATGATTTTTAGTTGTCATAAATTAGTAATTTTGTTTTTGATTTTAATAAATACTTAATAGGGACTAATAACATATGAATAAAATTTGTACGGATTCATTAATTTATCATGGATTAAAATATGTTCAAAAATATTTTTTTAGTAAGGACTCGGACGATTTTTTTTTTTATTAAGGACACAAATTAAATTTTGTTAATCTATGAGGGATGTAAAACATATTTTAGGTTAAAGAATATAGTATATTTGAATAAGTTGTTGTTTTAGTTTCTTGATCAAATATTGATTAACGGAGTTTTTATTTGAATAAATTAGATATTTTTAAAGAGGGAACCAAATTATAAAAATAGGGGGAAAATAACATTATTAGATATATTTTTATATTTTTCTACCTAAAAAAAAGTCAAGGGATGCATTTAGCCCCTCAATACTATCTAGGTCCGCTAGTGGTTAAGTTTCATAATTTTAATATAAACGAACCTAATGGAATAATTTTATGTCTTAAATTAATTAAAAAAAGGTTTTAAAAAATTGTGTTTCAAAATTAAAAATAATTATTATTTTAAAGGATCATTTTTACTCACTTTAAAAATATTAAATTATAATTTTTTTAAAATAAGAAACTAATAAACTGAATATAATTGAAAACATAAAAGACTAATATTTATATTGAAACAATTTTCATAGCAGAAAAAGATGTACTACTAATGGTGAAACCATTAATATTTTGTCAGTATATAATATTTTGTTGTGAAGTAAAAACTAAAAACTATATTTATTTTTCATTTTCAATCTATTTCCTTAACAGCCACATTAACATCACAGTAAGTTATCAATGTTTAAGTAAAACTAGACTGTAGAGGAAAAAAAAAGGAAAGAAAGAAGTAAAAGATCGAGAAGAGGTAAAAAAAGAAGAAGAAAAAAAGAAAAGAAAAAGTGAGTTATTTTTTTTGTGAATAAGAAAAAGTGCGTCTACTATGCATTAAACAGTTACATGTAACGATGGCTAGATAAATTTTATATTAGTATTAGTATAGAACTATAGATAAAAGGAAAAAAAAAGAGATCAAATTAAAAAAAATAAAATAAAGGAGCATAATTTATGTTTTAAATTTTTCAGTGCATAAAAATTTATGTACCCAAAAAAGTAAGACCGAACCATGTGTCTGGAGTCCCAATCAAATCAAGGTGCCAAACTTATATTAATAAATATATACACATTAGAGCTATCAACTATGGGATAAACTTTTGACGGGAGAAAAAAAGAGGTAAGATGATTTTTTATATATTAAAATTGACTTATCTATTTTAATTTTTAACCAACTTTTTTAAAAGTTAAAATACGTAACATAATTTCAATGTTTTGAATAAATCTGATTAATCTTATTTTTCTATTTCTTCTCCTTATGGAGTTATGTTTCTGGCGTGTTTGGTTTCTCTATATTATGCTTTGAACGTAATAGTTTTCACGTGGACTTGGAGTTTGAAAATCCAAACACACACCTGCCTATATCAGTCATTTTGATCACAAGCAAAATGATTGTCAACTTGAATACAATAAATACTCGTACATGTGAGAATTGCAGTACTCTGTCCTTACTTTACCATTCACACAATCTCAAAAGAAGACACAACTATCTGAATTCTGAACTATATTACATCAATAGGAATAGTATTACAGCATGATTAATGAAGTGAAAAAAAAGAGTGTAGAATGGAATTAAAGAAATGAAGGAATCAAATCAATTAACCTGAAACTTATGTCTTTTTTCTCTCTTGAGAATTATTGCCAAAGTATAGGAGGATGAATGACCGAATGAGATGCAAACGTGTTTGGGTTACCCTTCAATTCAACGTAACCCACATTTTTTGTTAGATTCACCAAGTGTTGTTACTTTCTGTGCATTCGAATGCGCAATCAGACATTTAGTATCTCTCAAACCAAAATTCAAATACACACTTAGTGTCCTTGGCCAGGACTTGGACCCGAATCCTTAATTTCGCCAAGGGTCTCACTGTTGGTAAATTTGTGACCCTCTCCTCCGACTCTAGGACCCGAGTTCTTGATTCCACCAAGTGTCTCGCTGTTTGTAAATTGGTGACCTTTCCCTCCAGGACTTGGACCAGAGTCCTTAATCCCACCAAGGGTTTCACTATTGGTGAACTTGTGTCCCACACCTGGGCTTGGCCCAGAATCCTTCATTGCTCCCAGAGCTAACCAATCAAAGAAATCCACCATTTCCCCTCCAGTGGCTGATTTTCCCGTCTCAATGATACTAAATGGACGGGCTTCTAAGCCCATGAAAAAAGCAAAGTTCACCCATAACATGAGAACTAGCAAGGCCTGAGTTTTCACCATGCTTGTCATCTTTTTTAATGTTAAAAAGGGAAAGGGAATTGGTATCTTTGTTTGGGAATTTGAGAGACAAAGAGACAGAGAAAGAGAAAGAGAGATTTTAATTTGTGTTTGATGTTTGTGTAACATGGAGATGTATGAAGACCTTTTTATAGCAGGGGAAGTTGTCGACTAAAATGAATCTAGCATGCACATTCAAATGTGGAATATGACCAAAAACATTGTGTATATTTTTTTCTTTCTATTATATTCAAACTTCAAACAACGTGAGTATATTTTTTTTTCTCTCTCGCGGAGGAAGCAGCTTAGGAGGTTCCGAAGGATAATAGTCAATTTGGATTTTAGGTTTAGAGAAAGGTTTGCATCACATATACTTATTCAAGAAAAAGAGCAAGAACGAATTAGAAAATGAAAGAAATTAAATTGCGGGTCCAAGTTGTGTAGTATGTTGGTAAATAAAACTCGTCTCAATAGGTTTTCCTTGTGCTCACTGCTTTGGAGTCGTAGGGAAGTTAGTATGTGCTGCTTCAAGTCGAAGACCAAGACTATGTAGGAACGTAATACCTGAAATTCAAGACCCGGCCAAACGACAATGACACACGTTGGAATTTTGGATTATATATTTTTATATATATATATATATATATATATAGTTCATTAATATACACTCATTTATTTTTATAAAGAGTTTATTAATAAATTATAACTATAACTGATGTGGTGCACATTAACAAATGTTTGTAAAATTTGTGAATATACTCATTTTAAAAAACGAGTGAGTGTTGTCAGCATACTCATATGTATAAATTAAAATTGTATATTAATAAAAATTATAAATAATTAGTTTTTTGTTTTAATAAAGTTGAGTTAATGGAAAGTTTTAATGTCTAAGGTGTAGCTTCTGTCATGATTTGAAAGAAAAAAGAAAACTCAATTTGATTCTGCTAAATAATTGAGTGTAAATGGGTAATAAAAGAAAATGAAAAAATATGCTTAAGAAAAGAGGGGAGAGGGCTGCGTTAGCAGATGTTGCAATGACCAGTCAATCAGTCGTCTATGGTATACTATAGTGTATATGGAAATTATTATTAATGAATGAAGAAAGGGAAGTAGCTAAATTTATTAAAGGCAAATCCACGTCACAACAAACAACTCTCCCTTGACTTGTGCTTTGACTGAGTCTCGTCTAATACTAGAACCCACATACAAACACTCAGGAATCAACATGTCGAATTTGACAATTACTTGACGCACCACAGTTTTCCTTTGGAGCACGACAGTTGCATTAAAAGATTGGGTAACTCATAATACAAGTTATACCAAATAGGACACCGAGTACCTAACCAACCTCGCATGAGGCAAAAGCAACATACCATATATGAGTTAGGCCAAGATAGCTGAGTACCTATTTGGACACACACGAGACAATGATCGCATTTACTAATAATCACAAGATTAGGTAACCTAATCTTGCTTATAAGACGAATTATCTAGATGGTAATCAGTGCACACAAGCCCAATGTCCAAGGCCCAATAAGGTTGGTATAAAAAGGGTAGGACCTCCAGGTAAAAACCACTATTGATTGAATACTCATTTATTATCCGTATTTATTGCTCTAGGCCGAACCCTTACTTGAGCATCAAAATACCTTTTGCTGGTACCCCCATTTTTGGATAACACCATTCAGACAAAGTGAAGAAGGAAGAGAAATAGCAAGGACCCTTAGACAAAAGAAGTAGTGTCTAGTCATATTGTGATAGGAACGTTTTTGTGCCCACCGTAGGGCTCGAGTAATATAGTCCCCAACCCCAAAAATTATGACAATTGTAACACCTCAAATTCCTTTTTAGGTTGTATTGATTTTTAATGAAAAATACTTTTCCTTTTATAGATAAAATAGCAAACTAAATTTACTAATGATTAATTTCAATAAATTTCGTCACTAATTAATATTTAAAGGTTCAGTATACTATAAAGTACAATACAGTCCGATATTTGTTCTAATTCATATTACAAACAACTCAAATATTTCATCATACAGAACATCTTCAATCAGACAT
Source organism: Glycine tomentella (assembly GCA_007407185.1). NCBI lineage: Eukaryota > Viridiplantae > Streptophyta > Magnoliopsida > Fabales > Fabaceae > Glycine > Glycine tomentella. The sequence continues at coordinate 1,082,225 of PYAF01000962.1, read as the reverse complement.
CTTCAATATAGTCTTTCATCAGAACAATCTGCCAATCCTTCTTCACTGTTCATCTACTCACCCAAATCAAATCGGGGTCATAGTAGGTGTCAGCCACAGACACAAAAATACAGGGTAAGTTTATGATAAATATAATTTAAGCAAATAAAACATATGACAACATCCTTAAAAACGCATGCTTCTTTTTAGACTCTTATTAATTGGTACCAACAGTCAAGGTAGCCCCATCTCTGTGGCACAGAACTGAAACGATCTGTCAATGTCCCACAGTGTTGCAACAGGATTCTCACCCACACTCATGTGATCATCATGGGTGGTGTGATTTCCCCACTGCCAAGTACCCCCCAGCTCAGACCTCTCTTATCTGAACACTCGAACTTAGTTCCTGCATCTATCTGACACACCTCCTCTTGAGGCAACTCTTATACCTCCTCTTTGAGGTAACTCTTATATACACCTTCTCTGTGAGGTAACTCTTATGAACATATGAAACTGATTCACTTATCTCTTATTTTACTCAGAAACTCAACTTTATATTCATGTACAGAATCTTAGCATATTACTCAACAACACATGAACTTCATGGAGATTTATAGGAACACTTAGCAACATATGGAACTTAGAGAAATTCATAGAAACTTTTAGCAACATATGAACTTCATGGAAACACTCAACAACACATGAATATTCAAACACTTATTCACATAAAACAACACTTAAACTATCTTTATCATAGGGCTTCCTCATACATACCTTGTTTCTTCCTATAAAGCTTGTCAAATTCTTCCTCCTTGTAACACCTCGTATGCACCCGGCGTATTAACATTATCATTATATCAGAATAACGCAGCGGTTACAATATATTCAAAAATAAAACTTAAGAAGCCGAAGCAAATATTAAAAGTACATTGTGTACATATATGGTGAATTCTGTCATATACAACATAATCCTTTGAATGAGTCACAAAACTATACAATTATCCCCTTAGGGCACAAAGTACAGGCATAATAAACAAAATGTGAGCCAACATGCTCAGTCATCTATGCCTAGGGTTATCAACAGTACTATCCCTGCTCAGGCCTTTTGCCTTGGGATCTATCAGCCACTCCTGTATCATCACCTGCAACATGAGCCCTAACAGGGGTGAGATAATAATCTCAGTAAACTCAAGGTTCTTGGAGGTTTCCCTCCCCCTGGTTTACTTCCAATCACATAAACAACATAATTAATATCAAATAAACATCATTCATACAATTGGCCTTCACGGCTCACATGTAACTCACTATATGCATATCACAGTACAGGGGTAACAACATATGTACCCATCACACATTGCCCGAGAGAGATCATCCATTGAAGGGCATGTTCTCTCAGGACTTCTAATTGAGTACCTGAGGAAGATCATCTACTGAAAGACACATTCCCTCAGGACTTTTCCCGCCCATACCTGAGAAAGATCATCCATTAAAGGGCACATTCTCTCAGGAATTACATGGACGCCTATGGATTTTTCCCAAGGAAGATCATCCAATTAAGGGCACATTCTCAAGGGGTCCATAGTTCCCTATTCTACTGGCCAGAGAATTCTCATATAATCACATCACACAGCATTATCATCACATTCATCTCATAATCAATACAAAGCATAACACTATCACAGTGTTTAGCTAACATCAATTGCCAACATGCCAAAACGACATTTCTTTCAACATCACATACATATCTTAATATAACAACAACATACAATATCCAAATGCATGGCATACCAAACCATCACCCTAGTGGGAATGGTGAAAACAAAGGAAGGGAAACATCCCCAAGAACGATAAGCTTACCTGATCTCAGCTCAAAATCGGCTCTCCCGGCCTCGTGGTAACCACCACCAGCAGTATGAATCTCACGCCCTACATCAGGCATGAAACAAACAATCAATAACGGTCTTCAACCGTTATAATGAAAGGAAAAGCTAATCCTTCCCATAATCCCTTAAGTCTTCTAAACTAAGGTTTATCAAGGTTCATCATACACAAGCTCTCTCTTAGACCTTCAGTGGTCTATCTCAGTTTAATTAAGGCACTAGAGTCATCACAAGACTCGGTGCAAACAACACAAGAGCCACTAGTTCTATACAAACCCAAATATTTTATAATTCAATATATGGCTTGAACGGTTCCTTTCGCACACAGAACCCGTTCCAGAAGCCTTTCAAGTACACCCAAAATAATTTTCAAGGCTCTTCCATGTCATATCATATCAAGTGACTCATCGTACACAGGCTACACATGCACATATCAGAGCCCATAATCAAAGTTCACCAAACTAACATTTGAAAGCTAATCCTTCATCACCACAACGTTCTAAACACACTTTTCTAAAGGACCCAAGGCTAATTCTAGCTCTATCACAAGTGGGTCACTATTCACCCAAAACCCCCATTCACAAATTAATCAGTGAATCTCAAGTTTCTTACCTCAATGACAACCAAAAAGACCCGTGGACCGCTTTCCCTAGCTTGGGTGTCCAAGAATCTACACCATTTCTCGTCAAACTCGAGTTTTTTACGAAGTCCCTAGAGAAAGGGATTTCTCTAATTGAGGGGTTTTTAAAGGAAATTGATGAAGGATTATGGCTCACAAATGATTTCCACCAAGATATGGGTGTAAAAGAAGGTGTTTAAGCCAAAGAATGGAGGTCTAGGGAGCTTGGAAGCTCATCAATGGCAGAAATGGCAAAGGAAGAGGAAGAGAAACAGTTTTTTTTCTTCCCCAAAACGCGAAAGTAGCCTTTTATAGGGCCCCTGTACGCGTTCCCGCGCTAATAGCGCCACACCCCACGCTAATCGCGCCACTAATTCGAAAGAAAAAGCTTCCTGGTGCATTTTGGCACTAATCGCGTCATATCTGGCGCTAATCACGCCAGATATTCGAGTCAGAGGGGTCTCCAGGCCATTCTAGCGCTAACTGTGCCATAAATGGTGCTAATCGCGCCATACTGGCGCTAATAGCATCGATCCTAGCGCTACTCGCGCCAAATATGCGCAAGAAAAGCCTTCTGGAACAATCTCACGCTAACGGCACCACTTCCCATGCTACTAGTGCCACGCCCACGCTAATGGCGCCATTCCCACGCTGTTAGCATGAGATTTTTTTTTTTTTTTTTGGAACTTAAGTTATTATACTCCTAGCTAGCTCTTTCTACACGTGATTCTTTCTATGGTGGTGGGGTCTTCTCTGTTTGATTTAGGCTTTTGAAAATGAAAGGATGAAAGGGAAGAGGAAGTGGTATTTCACGTGAAGTTTAGGGGGAATGTCTTGAAAGTGATTTTCGAGCAAGGTCCCTACCACCCCTTTATATAGCACTTGGAAATTAATTAATTATTCAAGGACATATTTGCCCTTCCAACTAATTTATTTTCATTCTAACTAAGTTTCTCCTTGTTTCATTAAATCCTAACTTAGTTTATGCTTATTCCTTTAGGTTTTAACTAGATTCCTTATTATTCCTTTACTTTATAGAAAATATCTTATAAGTCATAATGACTTAACTTTCCACTTGTCTACTACTTTACAAGTGTCCCTACACTTGTCCAAGCACTTGAAGTTTCTCCATTTTTCTTGCATTTTCACGTGGGATCTAGAGGGTAGGAGAAAATCTTGCTTTATTTCATGGTTTCTTGCATCAAAATATGATTTTTAGCCTTTCTTCCTTGTATCCTTTTCACGTGAATTGTGTTTGGCCAAGGGGGAAGATTTTTGTCTTCCTTTTTCTCCTTCTATATTATTTTTCATTCTCTTTTAAAGAAGAGAAAATTATATGGCTTCTTTTGAATACATATGTTACCTTTTAAATGAAGAAGAATATTCTAGTTTATGCTTTTCTTTCTACATGGCATTTCTTAAAAAGAAGTCACATTTGATTTGAACTCTTCTACCTAAAGATAATATTGAATAATAGCATTCTAGAGTTTTCCAGAAACTGACTTCAATTCTAGTAAAAATTACTCACAAGTAATCTACACAGAGTGCTATTCAGATTTTTCTTACAAAACTACCTTTATCTTGATTCTAATTGGTTCATTTTACTTTTGATTATCAAAATTACTAAACTATTTTATAAAATAAGTCTATTCATTCTATAATTAAGAGAAATTTCCATAGATTTCATCTATTATTTTTCTATATTTTTCTGATACTTGAATTCTTCTGAATAAAGTTCCAAAGTCACTATCTTATAAAATTAATAGAAATTTTATTCTATGGTTTTCTGTCATAAAGTATTTTGATAATCTGTTGTCTAAGAGTATTCTGTAATTCCATCAGGTTCTTACAGAATCTTTAAGGATATCTAGTCATTTCTGGCCTGAAGGGTATTATAGTAAATTCATCATTCATTCTAGGGGCATTTTTGTCATTTTCCCTCCTAAAATATCTAGCCAAAATATCTAAGGGTATTCTTGTCTTCTCTGAAATATCCAAGGGCATTTATATAATTTCTATCATAAAATATCTTACTAAAATATCTAGGGGCATTTTTGTAATTTTTAAAAATATCCAAGGGTATTATCGTCTTTTTCACCTTAAGGACATATCTGTCATTTCTTATTTAAGGGAAGGGTAGTATGGTCATCACCCCTAAACTATTTTTGTAATACCTCTAATTAATATTTCATATAAATAATATAGATCATTCGAATATAACATTTACCTAATTTAACATTTACCTCAATAATTTCACAAGAATGATTCACAAATATAGTTATTGAAATATTAGGGTGTTACAACAATCACATGAATTGGAACGAACATAGTAGCAACAAAGCAACCCAGGGAATCATCAGCATGAAGAAGCTCACATGGAGGACCAATTAAACTCACTTATCCTCAATGGCGAGGAGGCTACAGGCGCTAGTATCAGATATGCGTCGGCATCATGCCTAAGAGGTCATGGCCCATTGGTAAGAGAATGCACAACTGCGAGAGGGCGACCAATCCTGGGGACCTAGAAACGCCTGTTGGAGCGTAGAGCCAACGGCTTTTGAGATGCCAAAGGCCACCAATTTTAGTGTTCGACAGGGCACACATCTTTAGTCCATAAACACATTGGGGAAGAAGCTATAGTAGTTCAAGAACCCCTTCGTCTCCGGTATCATGGAAGTTACCCTCCCTTCTAACTGGAAGAACCTGACTATCGAGAAGTATGATGATACCAGTGACCTAGATGAGCACCTTCAAGTTTACATCACTCAATTTGTAACACCCCGTGTGCACCCGGCGTATTATCATTATACAATATCACAACAACGTAGCAAGCATGGAAATAAACATTTAAGGAAGCTTGAATCAAGTAAAATATACACTTTTATACATATATGGTGAATCTCTGTAATATACATGGTACATAATTCTCAAAACTATACAAATGTTCCCTAGGATTCAAAATACAGATAAAATGACAAAATCTGAGCTAACAAG